>JAVTVY010026040.1:0-10062 GCA_036873755.1 Hanleya hanleyi | reverse complement strand
AACGGGAAATTCAATACTGCTTTATCCAACTTGGCCTGCAGAGGTAGTAAGGCTTTGTATGGTATTAAACACTCTGTAAATCTTAATAGTATTAGACCAGATATAGCATGTAACATATTTGATTCTATGGTTCAACCTATTCTGTGTTATGGTTCGGAAGTCTGGATCGGTTATATGAGAGAGTCTTTAGATGAATCTGTAAACAAACTACTGCTGTCTAGTAGTAATGTTGAAATTGTACATCGCAAATTCTGCAAATCTATTCTTGGTGTTCATTCCAAAGCTGTTAACATGGGAGCACTCAGTGAACTGGGGAGATTCCCAGTAAGTATCACTGCATTGGCTAGTAGCATAAATTTTCTGCTACACATCTTCAATTCAGACCAATCATCCTTATTATATAAAGCCTTCTTGGAACAAACAGAAGAAAATCGAAAATTCAACTCTAACAACTGGGTAAAATTTATTAAAAACCTGCTGAACCAACTGAAAGTATTCCACATTTGGGAAAATATGGGGTGTCGCAACCTGAACAGAACACTTGAGTTTGTTAAATCCCAGCTTCAGAAAACTTTTATTGACCTCTGGAAAACAGAAATAAATAACAGCAGTAAACTTGAATTTTACAGTAGTATTAAAAGTAGATACACTGCAGAAACAAATATCCTTGCCATTGCAAACCGAAAACACCGTGCTGCCATGGTACAATTGCGCATCAGTGCGCACAGGCTAAATGTTGAACGTGGTAGATACGCAAAGATCCAGTAAATGCGAAACTATGTAATGTATGTGGGGAAATTGAGGATGAAAAACACTTTCTGTTATCCTGTCAAAAATTTAAAGCTGAGAGGGATGAATTAATGTGCACCCTAAAGCCATATATTCACACAAATGATGCAAACGAACTGTGTCAGTTACTCTTATCAAAAAATAATCTAGTGACTACCAAACATGTTGCAAAATACACATACACATGTTTCAGTAAATTGGTTTGATGGTCTCATTCTGTGTATGCTGCTATGGGTCATGGAATCTACTGTGTCATGACCTGATGAGTTACCCTCCTTTTATTAGTCTCCAAAATATATACACTGTATATATATGATAAAATAATAATAATTCTATATATTTTTAATAGTCCTATTTTAAATGCATGCCCTAAGTATTATTATTACATGTGTATGTGTGTTTTAAGTATGTGTGCAAGACTTTCTTTATTGCATTTGTCTTGATATGTACCGTCCATGCTGTTTGTACAAATGCTTCTTGTAAAGCTCTGTCAAATATATATGGTTCTTGTTTATGTCATACATACATGTATGGCTTGTTTTGTGTGTGTATTGTCTTCATTTACCATCAATGGTGTCTATGTAAATGTAATATAAATGTCAAATATGTGTAAATTTCTGTCTGTCATGTGTATTGTCTACATGCATGTGTATTTTAAATGTATGTTCATGTATCTGCTTTTTAGCCCTATGGTCAATTCCATTGTGACGGGCGCTACATTCAGAGTATATTCCTGGTATTGTAACTGGCCAGATTTCCACACTACTACTCCAATATAACTAAAATTCTTCAAACAGTTAAAGATCATGTAGGAGTGTAAAGTAATATAAAAAATTTGAAAGAATGTGATCAACCAATCAAAATCACAGACAATTTGCATAACGTGACAGGCGCTACAGGCATTTCCCTCCATTTGTGCGGTTAGTATGGAAACTCCCAAATCCCTGTGATTTCTCAAATGATTTCAACTTCTTATCAATATGGCATAGTAAGGTACTGAATACTGATTCTTGGTTAAGAACAGTTTGCTCCATCTCTTATTATCTGCTAACATGAATTTGAAAATCCCAGTGTGACGGGCGCTACAGTCTCTGAAACAGAATGGGCTAGGTCCTATAAATCCTATAATAAAACAATGACAAATTGACAGTTAAGTGTCCAATTGTTTATTTCAGTATTCTCTCAAATATTCACCAATAATAAGACACATTTCAATTGATTTCATGTGTTATTTCATCAAGCAACAAAAATGACCTTCTCGACATGTTGTTTCAGGTGATATGGCAGATGACACACCTTTCTTACCAACATTAATTTTCTTTGAAAAATCCTGATAAAAGAAATCCAGTTAGAAGGTTAGAACTTATGCTGGGGAGGGTCATAATGCATTAACCTAAAGATGGTGGCACCCCCCCAGGCTTGGTAGCTAGGGTTAAGGCCAGATCGCATCTGTAGCTAATATTCTGTTGCACAGGCCCTCAAAATAAGAGTTTTGGGAGGTGGGGGCAGTGGTATGAGTGTGAATATGGGGTCTCTATACATAACCTCATGCTTTATATAAAAATAAAGCATGGGGTACGGGTTATATATAGAGACCCCATATTTCGACACGTAAACACTATTACCACCGCCAACCCCCCCATGTTATTTTATGGGCCTTTGGTTTATCAGCACATTAAAAATTAGTAGAATATTGTGACGGGCGCTACAACAACACGACAGTAACGTTTTTTGATGAAAATATTTATTGGCTGTTCTGATGACAAATATCAGAGCAAGAGGTGGCTGTTTAACCAAATAATGCAAACAACCTAAGATTAAATGCAATTATGTACAAATTTCCACAAAAAACAGTTATACAGTAAAAAATCCTTGTCAGGTTAAATTATTTCAGTGGATGTAGGTGGCGCCACCTGGTCCATGGTCGATTGAATGCATATTTCCTGACTTGTTTCTGAAAGCACGGAGTATATACTACATATATGTATATAGTTCATCATAAAAATATCCAATTCAAAAATTGTCACTTTGGTTTAATTTTACGTGGAATTGACCATATGGGCATAACAATAGCAATAAAATTATCTTATCTTACAAAGTTTAAGATATATGTATTAAGGCAGTGTGACATCACTGGACCTAGATATGATTGCAACAGACCACCATAGAATACCATGATTTATTTGCAGTTTACTCTGTGTAATGAAATCGTAAAAAAATACAATAATTATTTTCCGACACTGTTCACAATGGTCTTTCATTTGATGGAAACTTTACTTGAGGGTTTACGATCACTTTAAATTAGACAAAGCACATGAAAAACCACAAGGTCTAACAGTCATCATTTATATTCACGATAATACTAATACGATATAAAAAGAATTCAGATGAACATTTTGATTTCATAAAAGATGCCTCGCTCAGAATGTTAGACAATAGGTATTTACTGATATTCTGATATGCATAACAGATTTGCCAATCATTGAAGATATGATTTGATTGGTCAATTGCTAGAGGTCAGTGGAAAACCTACTGAGCGGAGCGGTATGATAGGTCTTATTTTAATCAGAATGCATAAAATTGTGTACCAGTACCTGGGATGCACAAACTGTGTATGTACTATACACAAAATATGTACCAGTGATAAACAATTTAATGTGGATGTGCACAATTGTGCACAGTAGTTTTTAGAGAGTATCGCTTATTTATAGCAATGTGCAAACTATTCAAGTATGTTTAAGGGAATATGATTCTCAGAAATATGGTTAACATAGCAACAGGTTACTAAGAGCTTTATGGTGGAAATTTTGCAGTCTTATTAAATTTTAATTGCTGAATATGCAGTAACACAGGTTTATGCAATTCATATTCATAAAAAATTACTTCAACTTGTTAAGTACCTGAAATAAAACGCTTAGTTACCAGTTACTATGGTAACCATATTTCTGAAAATATTGTCGACCAAATCACAAATCCAATGACGTGTAAATACAATGTTCGTGGAATGCATTCAAAAAATCAGTTTCATGTGTATTTTAGACAAGAAAATTAGCTATTATCTGTCTATCAATTATCTCAAGTTCACAGGGTGGCATCATCAAAGCATATTTGCATACCAACTTTGCACAACACCTAAAAAATCTCACCAGCCAGTAGGAATATTTCATGAAATAAATGGTAAAATTCCAGAAAAAAAGGCAACATACATGTATCTCTCTCCCAGAACTTTTTTTTTCATTTGGTTTCCCCCATTAAAAACGTAATAAATTAGAAAATAATTAGCTGGTGTGAAATTTTGAAAATTTAGATCCTTTGTTCGGATGGGTATGCATATATGCTGAAAAAGACGGCAGTGTGATAGGCTACTCTCTAAAAACCACCGTGGATCAGCGATACACTTTACTGTGGTGAAAACGCACATCCACATAAAATTGTGTACCAGTGATTCACATACTGTGTATGTACTATACACAAAATGTGTATCTGTGGTACACAATTTAATGTAGATGTGCACAATTGTACACAGTAGTTTTTAGAGAGTATACAGTATGTTGAAATAATTTCCAATGTATTGAGTTCGATAAAAGAAATAGTTACCAAAGTAGTATACATAGAGTAAAACGAGTCTTTTGCGCCTCACTGCGCATGCGCGAAGTGAATTTTTGGGTTGCCATAGGGGGGGTTCGCATACGTGAGTTAATTTTTTTTTAATGTGAGTGGGTGGGTTTAAAATGGCGGACGTTTGACGTCCGCCATTTTGAACCCACCCACTCACTCGGTTGCACTGATTGACCTGGGATGTGAGTGGGTGGGTTTAAAATGGCGGACTTTCTTTGTCCGCCATTTTGAACCCACCCACTCACGGGGGTGATTGAGTGCTATGTGAGTGGGTGGGTTTAAAATGGCGGACGTTTGACGTCCGCCATTTTGAACCCACCCACTCACTCGGTTGCACTGATTGACCTGGGATGTGAGTGGGTGGGTTTAAAATGGCGGACTTTCTGGGTCCGCCATTTTGAACCCACCCACTCACCGGGGTGATTGAGTGGGTGGGTTCAAAATGGTGGCCGTTTATTTTCTCTGGGACGTTGAAAGTCCGCCATTTTGAACCCACCCACTCACTCGGGTGCACTGATTTGACCTGGGAAGTGAGTGGGTGGGTTTAAAATGGCGGACTTTCTGGGTCCGCCATTTTGAACCCACCCACTCACGGGGAAAACGTATAAAAGCAGTCGATTTTTAGGGCAAGGGGTGTATTCAATTGCACTACTTTGTCGAGCACTCTGACTTACCTGACCTGACCAGCCAGCCTGCCTGTTTCACCTCTAGTCTGCTTCACCTCTAGCCAGCCAGCCAGTCAGCCAGCCAGTCATCCAGTCAGCTTGCCTGTGTTGTATGGTTTGTGAACCTTTTACTTTTGCTTAGTGTTCATTTTTTTCCTTTTTTTAATAGTCAAATAGCTCCAAAAACGTCTATTTCCATTCTTGCGCATGCGCAGAATGCTGATAGTTCAACCCACACCAGTCCATCAGATGGCCCTTCATCTCACCTTCACATTGATACCTCACTCGGCTCGATCGGGCCACTAGGGGCTCTCCTAGCTCCAAAAAGGCTATTTTGCAGATAAATGTCAACATCGGGTGTACGAAGATTTTTTTTTTTTTTATTTTAGAGGTAGTGCGTCGAGTGAAGTATTAAATGGAAGCTGACGTGAAATGCTTCACATTGATACCTCACTCGACCCGATTGGACCACTAGGGGCTGCCCTAACTCCAAAAACGGCTATTTTGAAGATTGCGCATGCGCAGAATGCTTATAGTTCAACCTACACCAGTTCATGAGATGCTCCTTCACGTTACCTTCAATTTGATATCTCACTCGACCCGATTGGTCCATTAGGGACGCCTCTAACTCCAAAAAGGCTATTTTTCAAGATTGATATTTTTGATATCATCTTCGCGCATGCGCACAATTACCCTAATTCAAGCCCATACCCAGTCTATCAGATGCTCCTTCACGTCACCTTCAATTTAATACCTCACTCGACCCGATTGGTTCATTAGGGACGCCTCTAACTCCAAAAAAAGGCTATTTTCATAGCCTTTGGACTTCGCGCATGCGCAGAAAAATCAAAATAGCCTTTATTGGAGTTAGGGCAGCCCCTAGTGGTGCAATCGGGTCGAGTGAGGTATCATTGTGAAGCATTTCACGTCAGCTTCCATTAGATACCTCACTCGACCCACTACCTCTAAAATAAAAAATCTTCATTCACCGGATGTTGATAATTATCTTCAAAATAATCTTTTTTTGAGGTTAGAGGCGTCCCTAATGGTCCAATCGTGTCGAGTGAAGTATCATTGTGAAGCATTTCACGTCAGCTTCAATATGATACCTGACTCGACCCTCTACCTGAAAATAAAATTTTGTTGACTTGACGTATGAAGATTTTTGTTTTTCAAAAAAAATTTTTTTTGGGGAAAAAGGATGATGGGCATTCTGGTGTTAGTTGGTGTGCTTAGGAAAGAAGTTTTCTCTTCCGGCAAGATGGGTTGGCCCTGAAAAGGGCCGTTGATAGCGTGATACGACACACTTTAGGCGCGGAATATTCGCTTCAAATGGGACTCGCCGGCATCAATGCATCGACACATCGCACCTTGACACGTCAGGGTTACCCAGCAATCCTTGCATAGGCAAAGATGTCCACAAGGTAACACGGCATACCAACTTTCCTCCTCCACACAGATACTGCATTGTGTTTTTTTCTCCTCGACACGGCGTTCTTTCTTGAGTATGGTAATTTGCGCTTCCATTCCATTCAAGGTTGTTTCCATCCCATCCAGCCCTCTCTGCATGACCATAATCTGTTCATTGAGTTGGATTATCTCGACTTGGTGGCGACAGGGTTGTGGTGTTTCTACCGCTGAAATTGTGGGAGTTTCGGCAATGGTAGGAGGTCCGGCTGTAGGGTGTTCAGTCCTTATACTTTCAGTGTAGACAGGCGGTGTCATCGTGGTTGTTGTGGGCGGTCTATTAGAATTTAGCCAGGGCAGCTCGTCTTGTTCGCCACTTTCCGTCACATCACTGTCGTTTTCTTCCATTCTGTGTATGTCTTGGTCCTGTTGTTCACTCAGTCTTCGCAGCCGGCTACTTTCTTCTGTTCTTACTTCTTCCTGCAATTGTTGTGCGAGTGCTTCGGTACTGTTGATTAACGTGGATTCATCTTCAAGTACTCGTTGAAAACTGGAGATGATCGTCAATTGACTTCCATCTTCTTCTTCTTCATGGGCAACGATTTCTCTGAGTTCTTCTGTCTGAGCAATTCTCGGGTCTCGAGTCGGATGATGTGTAAACAGAGGGGCGCGTCGTCTTCGAAAACTCATGATGGTGTATTGGTGAATACATATCAAAATTATAGGCTTTTTATAGTCTAGTGGGCAGGTGAGTACAAAATGGCCGTGATGTACAGTCCTCCATTTTTAACCCACCCACTCACCGGCGTCAGTGAGTGCGAGATATAGGCTCACCCACTGTATAGTGATTGGGTGGGTTCAAAATGGCGGTCAATCCACAGACGCCATTTTGAACCCACCCACTCACCGGTGTCAGGCAGTGCAAGAATCCCACTGTGCTGTGTATGTACCCCTTGTCCCAAAGCATTAAATTTCTTATGATTTTTTCGATAAAACCCATTAGTGCATAATATTGCTGAAATAATGCCAACAGAAAACTCAGAGTCAATTTAAATATTTATTTGTATTGAGCAAATTACAAGAATTTCGAAGAGAAAAGAGCCGAAATAATGTCTGTCTGTCCTGGAAATCAGCTGATCAGCAATAAATCGACATCTCCGTGACCTTCAAGGAGATTTTGACATTAGGTTTTACCCGCTTTTATCACAAATCATTATAAAGAAATTGTCACACCCGGTGAACTCCTGAAACCCACATCCTACCTGAGAGTTTGGTAAGATATTCCATTCATTCGTTACCGTTCCCGTGCAGTAGAATTTCATCCATCAGCTTTCACTGTTGTGGTGCCAAACACAAAAATTGACAAATTATACGGACTGCCACGATAAGCGTTCCGTACTGCACATGTCCGATAAAATCCCTCCAGTCGTTACAGAATGTTGATTCCACAAAACCTGTTCGGTGGCCTACATTATCGTTCAATCGCTCACCAGAACTGTAGGCCCCTATACACTTCGAAATCTGTGAAAGAATATCAATTTTCACGTTTCCTGTCGGATATCACACAAATTGATGCGTCCGCTGGAACACAGCACACTCCCTCGATTTCAGTCTACGTGTGACATGCAGGCGATGCATGATGCAGATCACATTATTCATCTCAGCGGATACCGAAATGGAACAAAGTTCCGTTATACACTGCAACAGAGAATGTTCTCCCGCTCAGAAAACACAAAATGGCTACTGAACACCAAAATTTCCCCGGATAATAAAGTCGTTCAAACCACAGCGCCATCTATACGCTTTGGTGCAAGGGAGACAACTCGGACTAGACCAATTCGAAGATCATGTCCGCTATATTTAGCCTGAATGGGTATAGGGGTGATCGGGTTTTTTTATGGCTTTTACTATGAGCTATGAGGTTGATCATGTAGAATACGATGGAAAAAATTTGAAAGTACCGCGTAGGCTTGTATATAGATCCATATAGACCCATATACACTCATATACTGGGATATTAGTATGTATCAATCCATACGGGGTGGACATGTTGGAGCACTAGTGGCCCGATGGGGTAGAGTGAGGTCTTATTTTAAAGCTCTCGAGGAAATAAATAAATAAATAAATAAATAAATAAATAAATAATAAAAAAATCAAAAAAATCGGCGAGTAGTAGACGAAGGGAAAATTGGAAAGTATTGACCATGCCCCAGAATACTTCATATGCATATCACGGCCTTAAGGCCTATGTAAGATGTAATCTACATCACAGTTTAGTAGTATAAAAAGCCCAATTCACCTTGTCCCTTCCAAAGAAATAAAATCGGCTCTATTTTACAGGAGTATATACGCAGGTGACGTGGGTTGTCACGTCACTTCCGGGTTTTCACTAAACACTACCTCCAAACATACAAGAGTTGCAATGTTCAACCGCCGGGGTGTTTTCCCGCCCCAGCGCCCCGCAGCGCGCGCGCGCGTCATCCCGCGTCATCGCGCGCGTCATCCCGCGTCATCCCCGGCAGTGCGCGCGCGGACGCGGGTCAAAAGGTCAAAGGGTCACCTCCAGGTCAGACGGTCCAATGTCCAATGAGACAATGTTGCGGTATCGCTATAGTCAGAGCTTGAGCACAAAAAAGGGGATTCTAGATGAACCTGGGAAAGATGGGCAGTTCCATGTGGACCAATCAGCGGTCGAGAAAAAGAGTCAATCAGCGGTCGAGAAAAAGAGCCAATCAGCGGTCGAGAAAAAGAACCAATCAGCGATCGAACAATCAGCCAATCGAATTGGGGTATTCACGGTGTGCTTTCGCTGACGTCCGCGCCTACATCTGGGTTCTCGTACACCCGGGTAATGTTTTTCTGGACATGGATGGGTTACCTTTGGCTCCATTCTAGGCCACTGATTGGCTAATAGAACTTATAGTCATAATCTATACGTGTTGGACGAGTCTCTTCACTCACCGTATACACGTACCTCAATGAAATGCCCGCTCCAAGCCTAGACCAAAAAACACGTACTTGGTCTGTAGGCTGATTTCATTGGCTCTCTATTTTTACTATAGTGCTCTTGCATTCTAACCTTGATGGGTTACCTAGCACTGATAGTCATAATCGATACGTGTTGGACGAGTCTCTTCACTCACCGTATACACGTACCTCAATGAAATGCCCGCTCAAAACCTAGACCAAAAACACGTACTTGGTCTGTGGGCTGATTTCATTGGCTCTCTATTTTTACTATAGTGCTCTTGCATTCTAAACTTGATGGGTTACATTTTGGTCCCATCCTACACCACTGGTTTCAGTTTGACTGAATCTCCGCATTGGGCATTAATGCATCAGGAATAAAACACACAAGACAGGGTTTTTTGGTGAGATCTCATTTTTTTATTCATTGAACAACAACAACGTGAGAACAACCACGTGAAAACTCAAGCCCAGAACAAGGGGCTTGTCATTAACTGAAGCCCAGAACAAGGGGCTTGTAATTAACTGAAGCCCAGAACAAGGGGCTTGTCATTAACTGAAGCCCAGAACAAGGGGCTTGTACATTGAAGCCCAGAACAAGGGCTTGTCATTAACT
>JAVTVY010026039.1:0-117502 GCA_036873755.1 Hanleya hanleyi | reverse complement strand
ACCTCGATCCTAGTTCGATTAGTATTGCATTTATATAAATTGCACGATTATTGTGATTTTTGTTTGCGTGAGTTATTATTTTTGTCGAATTATTGACGAAATCAGTCACATTGTCATTGGTCATGGCGTGGCCATGATGCGAGATGGGGGAAATTGTCCGAGGTGGAAAATGTCAGTGCACAAAATATAGATATAGTTCAAGGGGGACCTCACCTTATACATGCCCATGCTACAGGCGAGAGAACTGGCAGTTGAATGCACAGTAGTTAATCTCTAATTTCTAGGAGATGCATGTCATATGCTGGTGTGTTTGTCTTTCAGAAAGTTGTTATATCAACATTCAATGTAACGTATTGTAGTACTTGATTTCTTACTTGTAAGTAATCGCTCAGAACGACTTCCCTCTCGCAAGAAACTAGCTCATGGTTAAACGTGGGATACTATATGTAATAAGCTATGATTGTTCATTTCTTCAATACAAAAACTTAATAACCATCCCTAAATATCGAATTGCAGTAATATGCAAGAGATAGGAAAAGTTGAAGACGCTTGGCAACTAAAAAGCCATCATATGACTCAACAGAAAAGCTTCCCGCGGCACCTCACATTGAGACCCGAGAATACGATGGCTTCTCGGACGTAGCCTTAGTATCTCAGCGTACTTTATTGCGTTTCTTCATGCGGAGACGATGAAGTATCCACGCGACCCATAGAACCGACTTGAGCGGAATTAGATACGCTAGCTCGGGAACTATGATGACAGATCAGCTCAAACATATAACTCGTCCGATGTTAAAAGGGAGAGGATCGTGGACGTCTGACGGAGTAAAAGCCTACACAGGGGTAAACCTGGTAAATGCAAGAATATCCAGAAAAAATATCCTGTAATGCCCGACGTCGTACGGCTTAAATTTTCCATCAAATCAATAAACCTAAATATCGAAGGGCATGTACAGACGCGGGCCTTAGGGACTATCAGTGCGTCGGCAGAATCCTACCATATACAGGTAATAAATTGGAGCGGTAAACAAGAGGTGGGAACACATATCTGGCTGGCATGACACCATGCTCAGCACACCGTGATCAGTCATGTCTTATGACACCGCGGTGGCCCTTGTTCTCACAGAGCTAAGGCAGATCACACAAACTGTGATGCAAAATGAATGTCGCCAAACATTTCCTTTAAGATTTACGTTTATATTAGTTGCAAGCGCAATATACATTTCTTTGAAAAATGTATGTGTTTACCAGGTTACCCCATCTTGAACAGTTTATTCCATCAGACTTACCTCAAGTCCATATTATATTTACAAATAATATACTTTGATATTTCATTATATGAGACAAGATTGGTTTCTTTTAGTTTGAATGGGCGTGGTCGTTACCTTTAAAGCCTCTTCCAGAAAATGCTTTAAAATATCACATTAGTTATGGGCACACATTTTGATGAACTATGATTCTATTTTATTACAATTTGCCTCCTCAATTATTAGCACTAGTGCTCATTTACCCCCATGGCTCATTTACCCGCATGGGTTCATTCATCCCCATGGGTTAGTTTATAGGGATAGGGAGATCGCGTGCCCTTTCTATACTACTCATCGCGCACTACTCATCGCGCATGCGCAGTCGACCCATTCTACTGTAGGGTGCAAGCCTGACCCATGGAATCTCAGGTAGCGAAACCCCAGGTCCCCTACCCTATCCTGCGCCACATCTATAAGGATAGAGAGATCGCGTGCCCTTTCTATACTACTACTCATCGGGCATGCGCAGTCGACCCATTCTACTGTAGGGTGCAAATCTGGCCCATGGAATCTCGTGTAGCGAAAACCCCAGGGCACACTTTCATCAAGCTACTTACGAACATTTTTCTTCGTAACTCATGCGTATCTTTTTTCGTAAGTAAATTCGACTTTCATGAAACTTCGTAACTTTGTGCGTAACTTTAAGGCAAGTATTTACCTGCCGTAAGTTCAATATTTTTCGTATCTCCGATTGAAAGAACATGGCGGCCCCCATATAGGCGCATGTGCGCAATGTTCAGGCATCCATTGTCCAAAAACGAGCCTTCGTTCACTGCTGGGACGAGGGTTCTGAGTTTAGTAAAACCCTCGGATTTCGAGGCGGCAAATTAGTGTGTCGTACAGTGGTGTTGAAAACAGGGGTCTTCGTAAAGATGCAGTCAAAAGTTTCGTTGTGAGACATGGAAAACCTCGCCTTTTACACACCCATCACTCAAGCCATGCATGTTCTTCAAGTTACAAATGATTTCATAGAAGCGATGCAGTGACAAACCAATTTTGATTCCCACAAAAATGCAGAATTTCACGTTGAAACTGACACACTGCGATCATAGTACAGACGATACAGTGTTTTGATTGGCCCGGTTCAGGGAAGAGTAAGGGGGAATAACTTTACTGTTTACAAAGCCAATCCAGGAAGTAAGAAATATATTGGTGTTAGTAGTTACATCTGATTTTTTATATAATTTTCTACCCTAACACCCAGGCTACGTGGGCATTGTAAGGGTACATTGTAAAACCGTAGCCAGAAGAATTAATGAATAAATGCCCAGTGGCTTGTTCCAGGGCTTAAACGAAAAAAGAAAAAAAAGAAGAAAAGCATGACTTTTAACATTGAAAAATATGGGGGGGAGGATTTGATTTCATGTCACACTCAAGGCTTTTTCACTCAGATGATGACAGCCAGTTTGGATGTCCCCACCTGAGTGAAAAAATATTGAGGGTGACATTGAAGGCAAATATAAAATTTGACCATGAATAGATCTTGTGGTGTAGATATCAAAGGAAATATACCATTTAAACATAAAATAGTGAAATTTTGCCACATAACAGTGTATTATTATTTTATTAATATTTTGTAGTATGTTTAAGGAACAGAAGTTGCTATTATATTATGATTTCATTGAAGAGAGAAATGTCTTAAAAATTAGAGTCAAGAGAACATGGGACAACATTTTTTTTATATTTTATTGTCAATTGATTCTCAATGTTAAGATCAGTTTGACTGTACGTTGTAAAATATTTGACAGCAGTATTCAAAAATTTAATATCTCACAACTGACCTGCAATAGTTCATGAATATATGACCGAAGATTTCCAGATTGCATTTACAAGATATTACTCTGGAAAATAATTTAAACTTTTGTTAACTTTGTCAGGTTTCATGTTTATGTAACTACCACCCCAAATTTGGAAATTCAGTTTTTCAAAATGATTTATGGAGAATAATCATAAAGTCTTCATGTTGTCCAGTTGGCAGTTCAGAATGTTTATTCCAGGGAAAGATTTTTTTAACATTTGAACGTTCCATATTATGTAGATGTGTTTACGTATGCACAATAATTTCTGCAGGGAAATACTGCGCTATCTGAAAATGGTAAATGTTTTATATTTGTTATTGGAAGAGCTATTAATATATTTCAAAACTGGAAAATTGAAAATTTAGATCTGGTACACCAAAAACTGACCCAAAAACAAAGATTAAAATAAATAAGAAATAAAAATTTAAAATTATTTATCATAGAAATATTTAGCAAATGCAAATGTTCATATTCATACTCGATATTCATTTCTCGCAATTCTCAGGACCCATGTTTATCATGCCTAATAATCTCTGGGGGATTACACTGGAAGTTCAATATGTACAGTCCCTCAATAATACATATTGTGAGATACTGCAATTTTTTAAGACAGCTGTGAATCTATTACAACAATGGTCCATGTTAGATTATTCCTTTAGTTTAAGAAATTTTTCACTGAACAAAAATCCAAATCAAGGTCATATTTGGGATAAGTACCTATTATAATGCATGGCTGTTAGGAAACCCAATAAAAATGAAGTCGCAATAAAACATGTGAAATTTGTCAATTACTAACTTTCAAGATATACAAGAAAAACCGATACATAAATTTCTTTCCTCGCTCTGGCTGCTCCCACGTATTTCACTTGAACTGTTCCTTAATTGTAACAAGACCCCATTCATAATCTTCTTGTTTTCTTAGACAGACATAAAGATAAACATAATGCATGGAAGTATGAAGCATACTTTAGTAAATACAGCAAGTGATAGCTGGGTTACTTGCATGTCAGATATACCCTCTGATTGCAACGGGTTGAAATCTTGGAGGGCATGTTTTATGCACATGGATCTCGGCCAATCAGCATCATCGGCTTGTAAACTGAGCAGAGTGGACTCAGCATGTCACAGGTAAAAAAAGATGTTGCCTCATGTGTTTTTTTGAAATAATTTAGCATAAAACGTGTTAGTTCTTTCACAGGATAGACTGGGCACATTTCCTCATCTCTCTTGTATGCAGTTACGTGCTGCTTATGTGGATCAATCCCTATAAAATGGGATTGCGCATGTGTGCCATGATTTTCAGTTCGACTTCAGTTACACTGTCAGGTTAGGAGGTTACCAACTCTGATAATGGAAGAATGTCATTCAGAAGTGTTACTCGGTTGCTGATCTGTATAGGGTATTCCTTCAGCTGGCTCCTCTGTTGCACATCAAGTAATGTGTGTGAACCAGCCTCTCTCTGACCTTGTTGAACCATGTTTTTATATTGCTCTACATGTATATGTTAATAAGTTACAACTGCTAGAAACATCTCAACAGTTGAATGATTTTGAAGTGACTGCATCAGGGGTTTCAATCTGTATGTTGTAGAAATCAAAATTACATGCAGAGCACTGTGGCTTAAGAAATAATTTGAGATTATTTATCACTATACAAAGACAGACATTTCTGATGGTTCCCATCTGCGCAAACCCAATCAAATCAAATCTTGACAGAGATTTGCCTGGGTCCATCTGTACACTAGAGTACAGTCCAGGAGCGGTAATCTCTTTTTTTGTGAGTTGTTTTGTATCTTCTAGTGGATTTTGATAGCTGATGATGTCTGAATATTGTTGTGACACCTGATAAATGAACCAAGCTTATATTCTCTTCGGTGAGCTTGATGGGCTATTCATAATGTTTCTCAATTCCCAGGACCCAGATCTGTCTTGCTAAATAGACTCTGGGGATTATAATCAATTATTTGCTTTTCTTCTATTTTAATGGCCTCAAGTGAGTGGGAATGTTATCACTATTATTCTTGTTATTTTCTTCTATTGTGCACCTAAAAATCCATAATCTACTGGGCTCTTTGCACTATATAGTGATTTACATTGGTTTATGTTTACATTATGAACAACAAATCTGAATTAGATCCGATTCAAAGGAATGTTTGGACACAATCGCAAGCCTCAATCTTACATACCTTTTAGCGGCAGATGTAGGCGATTGTTAACATAATGCATTCTCCACAATTAGGATTCTGGCTGCAGCAAAATTTATTGTGGAATTGAAGCATTTAACACAATATTAAATACTGCATTGTTGATTGTTGTGGCTAATTGAGGGGACTGTAATGTACATTGTAACAACCTAACTCTGATGACCAATGAAAATTCATTTTCTTTCAACCACAATTCAGAATACTACAGAAATATAGGATACATCTAACATGCAGAATGTGATGCCATATAGACTTTTTAATAGTCAGATGCCATTTTAAGGCAAATGATTGGCCACCATGGGATTTGGCCATGCGCCATTGTGTGTAACTGCTAGAGCCAGAGAGAATGTATACAGGGCAATGATTACACTCGTGATGATGATTTCTCGTATGCCAATTCAAATTGTCAACCTCTGTCAAATGTGACTATTTCACTGACCAGCTATTAAAGCTGGAGCACTATCAGCTAGTCATGGACATTCAAGTCCAAGATCTCTAGATGCTTATGTGTGGAAAAGTGTGTGAAACCTGGCACAAAAATGTTATGCTTTCCATTACCTTCATATTGTACAAAGGATCACTATGCTGACTATATTATGCATATTTTGGCAATCCAGATATTTGACTGGTGCTAAAATTGCAAGTTCAAACATAGGAAGGAAGCAATCAGAGATTGCTCACCAGCCGCTTTAATCTGACACTGCCCCGCCATTGTTCTGTTCTGTATTGGTTGGTGGAGGCTTAATTTGGATAATCCGAAAAATGTGACCTGGTTATGAGACCTACATTCCTTGGGAGTATATTGTGATGAAATTATGAAGCAATCAATGAACAATTTCATACTTCAGGACCTATGTTGTCTGTTTTGGAATGTAGAATAACATAGCCATTTTCTTGGTCCAAATCGGTTATGGACTGAGATCCAGCCTGGACAAATAAATATATCCCATTCACTTAGGTTTGATAAATAAAGGGCCATAACTCTTGAAAATATAACCGAAAGCAGAGAAACTTCACGCTGCATACCAATGGGTCACTGTCCCCATATCATGCAAATTTCATACTTGTCCATACAATATTAACCGAGATCCAACCATACAAGTCTCAATTCACCAAGATTTGAAGAAAAAGGGCCATAACTCTGGAAAATATACGCAATATGTGGAGAAACTTCACGCTGCACAACTACAGGGCACTGACCACATATCCTGCAAATTTCATAATTGTCCATACAATATTAACCGAGATCCAGCCCGGACAAGTCCCAATTCACAAAAATTTGAGGAAAAAAGGACCGCAACTCTTGAAAATATACGCGAAACGCGGAGAAACTTCACGCTGCACAACTACAGGGCACTGAAAACATATCCTGCAAATTTCATAATTGTCCATACAATATTAACCGAGATCCAGCCCGGAGAAGTCCCAATTCACGGAAAATTCAGGAACAAAGGGCCATAACTCTTGAAAATATAAGCGAAACATGGAGAAACTTTACGCTGCACAACTGTGGGGCACTGACCACATATCATGCAAATTTCATATTTGTCGATACAATATTAACCAAGATCCAGCCCGGACAAGTCCCATTCACAGAGATTTCAGAAAAAGGGCCATAACTCTTGACAATTTTTATACCGGAACTCGGAAAAAACTCAATGCTGCACATCTACGAGGCACTGGCCACATTCCATGCAAGTTTCAATCCTGTCCAACAAATATTAACCGAGATATTGCGCGGACAAGAAATTCGGACGGACAGACGGACGGACGAAGCGATCGCTATATGCGCCCCCTCTAACTGCATAATTATTCCCCATATATAAGCATAGAGAGAACTGGAGCTGAACCACCCCGCCAGTCATTTCATGCAGCTACTGCTTGGTTGTGAAGCATATTGCATCCAATTCTTGTAGTCTTTGAAATTACAGGGTTCATAGACTTACAGCACAAAAAATCCAGGTCAATAATTCTAATTTTCCTGGAGTATTTAGTACAAAAACTTGCAACAAAGATGATCAAATTAACGAAGTCCAGGAACAAATTTTGGTACATAAAGGTGATGTGGCATCATCTCCTAGAAGACGAAAGTATAGTCCTTCCAGGAGTTTCCAGGAGTTTAACTATATTTTTAAGCATTTTCCAGGACTTTCCAGGTTAGCAATTAAATTCCAGGAATTTTAAAGACTTTCCATGAGGCGTATGAACCCTGAATTAGGTCATTGTCATCTTGAAGTGAACTCCATCTAGAGGCTCTCATATGGCACCACTGATTATGCGAGAGATTGAGATGCTCACCTAATTTATTTTCAATGTATCATGTTCAAACAAGGTTCTGTTGTTTTGACCACAAATTTTTCAGAAGAAGTAATTCTGGAGTGAACTTAACCTATACACAGTATAGATTCTACATCCCAGTGAAAATGTTTGATCAGACTCGATTCCTGCTTGTGCATCACTTCATAATATATGGCAATTTGTAATGGGGCTTTAACAGAAAATTCGTCCTAATAGTTTCATCTGTGTGGAATCCTTTCAGGCCTCCATAAACTACATTGTACACGTAGTATCATTTCAAATAATATCGTGATGCCAGCTCAATTTGTTTTCGAGAAACATGATGTACATACTGTGTTCACAATCATATGTCTTCTGTTCAGCACATTCAACGTGTGACCTTTGGAAATGGATCATGGTCAGTCCAGAGTAACCCTGATTCTAACTTGGAGGGTGAATTTATGTGTTATGATAATGACGATACCATATTACCATATTACTTGACAGCAATACATTATTGACACTGCATGACCCTGAAACTCAAAGCTGCTTACCAACCTACTCTCAAAGTACTGGTGAAATTATATGGGGAAGTACAATAGAACATATTGGTTGTGTCATTATTAGTTGAAATGGTGTACCATTACTGGACATTTCAAAGAACAGTCTAACTAACAACAGGTTTGGCTACTGAGCCCCGTTGATTGTAGTGTACCATGTCTATGGTACCTAGAGTGTACATTGTGACTGTTCATTTATTATTATATGGGGAGCCGATAATCATTTTCTGTTGCAAATACTTAGGGAACAAAAGTATAGAGAAGAGGTGGGGGGGGGGGATCTGGGGTATGTGGTAAAACACAACCAGCTGGTCTTCATTATGGTACATGTTGGACAGCCCCCTCTTCTCTTATAGTTTGATGGTAGCTGGTGTTTTACATGTAATATGTGTGACATTTTTTATTTATGGCATATTTATACCAGGTAATGCAGCGTCAAAATAACTATTAGTATTGAAACAAATCCGAAGATGGCTCAAAAAACAATAAGAAATAGCCCAATGAGCCTAAAACCCCTGAGCCGTGGTAAATTGAGAAAGACTGGGCATATAGCCCAAGTTGATATAGCTGTATCTATGGATTTGGAAAGCCTTGCTGTTATTCTTGGTGAGGCGAGGATGATGGACAGTCAGACAGGTGGACGGACGACACTAACAATGGTCAAATTTGGCTGAGGGAATTTGGTGGACAGTTATAAATGTTTGGTTTAAAATTAAAATGGTTTGATAGCGGTTTGTCTGTTTCAATATGTATAATGACACATGCATGCCATGGAGTATGCACAATTTATGCAATTTGGAATAAAACTACTACAATTTCAACTTTTTTTCTGCGAAGGCATTGTTTTACTGTCCAGACTGAATTATTTTGTAGATACATTATACTGAAGAGGATTCAAAATTTTAAGCTGATTGAAAAATCATGATTGTGTTTCAATATGCTACATCAGAAGCGAATCAAGTAGAATCATGTTGGACACACCGGTTCTCATCAGATCACCAAAGTTAAGCAACATTGAGCTCGGTCAATACTTGGATGGGTGACCGGGTGCTGTACTGGCTGGGCTGATCAGTGTCCAGGATAATAGGAACTGTGGACACTCTCATGTTCTGGCACATGTAGGCATGTCATGATATGACTGAAATAATGTTGAAAACGATGTCAAAGCCAACTCAGTCACTCACTCACACTGGTTTGATAATTAGTGCCAGTGCCATCCACATCTAGCTATTCTGATATAATGTCACAAACACCCTTCCAGCTGATTAGCTTTTGATGACATGTATATGTGACGATGTAATATTTGATTTGACATGGAATTTTAGCATTTATTCCAGAATTGCATTATTTTGCTGTCTGAACTAAAATGTTTCATCATGGTTATTCACATGGATGTACAAAGAAAATAGTTTGCTATAATTCTTATTTCATAATATTTATCACTATAAATTGATTAGTGTTCAGCTGACAAATAGTGAAAAAAGCCACATGCATGCTTCGTCTGTTCAGAAGATTCCAATCTAACAATTGAAGAATAGACATACAAATTTTGATTTTGATCAGTGACACAATTTATGCTGATAGCAGACTAACAGATCCTTGTCATCGGTTTGCACAAGTGTTCAGTGAATGTGTACAATATACAATTTTCTGTGATAGTTTATGGAAACTAACGCTTCAACGATGTTCGTTTCCCGCATATCGAAATCCGGGACCTTCGTCATGTTGATCAAACTTCCGCATTTGTCTGGACTTTTCAGTTTTCAGATCAAACAGACATTCCCAAAGAAACTTTAATGTGTGTACATTACGTTATTATGTTCCAATCGTTTGCCTGGCCTTACAACTTAGACCCAAATTAAAAACAGATGGCGCTCTCCTGGCGCACAAAATTCTTGACATTTCGCAATTTAATTCTTGTCCTTGTTCAACTCGCGCGGTAAACAGCTCCAGAAAAGTTACAAATTTAGGATCTGTTACGGAGCATACTTGCCCAAGAAGAAAACCTTCTAAATATGTTGCTTTTCCAATCTCTTTCTATCATTTTATTTGGTTTCTACCTGGAATATATGGCTTGAGCATGTTGAGATAGGACAAACGGGCACCTGTCACTCCTGTCACTCGGGCAGGGCCAGTTTCATTTACGATTGTCGCAAATCTGTACTTCCGGTCGTTACGAAAAAAAGATACGAAGAAAGTTACGAAGATATTTACGTTGACGTTTATGAAACCCGTGTAAAGTTGTCGTAACTTTTTTCGTAAATACTTCGTAGATGAACATTTCTTACGTAAGTTACGATTATTGATGAAAGTGTGCCCTGATACGATCGGCCATAGACGCGTATCATCAGGCTCAATTATAATTCGTTTCCATTGCGGAGTTTTAGAGAAAAGTTGCCGATAACTAAATAATTGAACTTGTTGTGTATGCCAAGTAAATAAAACCATGACGTTTTGAATTTCGGTGCATAAGGCAAGGCATTAGTTATCATTTGCACATCACAGCTACCGCATACGTTTAAAGCCATTTTGACGACTTTTCCCCCAGTAAAACATATTTATTTTTAGGAACCCCACTGCCGCCATCTTGGGTTCACTCTGGGTCATTTGCATAAATGAATATGTAAATAGTCTTAAATGACCGCAATATAAAGAGCGGAAAGTCACGCAGTTTTGGCCCTTAATGATTGTTCGTTTCTGAGCTATATGTGAGGTTTCAGGTTTTTTTTCTAACTGGATTCTCTGTGCTAGCCGATAGTCCCAAGACAAGAGTCTGTGGATGAGATGAAGTGTCTGCGTATAATAGTTCTCCATCTCCTCTACAATAATAAATACTGATGGACAGAGATTCATATATTACTAAATGGGTAGGCACTGAAAAATGAGTGCCAGTCACCCTACTCATTCTCTACCTCCCCCACCCTCACACTCTCGATACTTCATCCGATGTGCGCAGGTTACTTGTTGAGCGCACCTTCGATGGTGCTCCTAAATGGTTATTAGCTAGGGAAGTCCTTCGCCTAGCAGACGCGGTTTTACTGCTTTGAAGAACGATTGGTCCTTATCTTTGGACGTGCGAATCGAAGCGCTAGAGAAGACATTCGAGCTATTAGTTGTTGTTGCTGTTTTTAGTGTTTTTTTTGCAGGCTGGCTACACAAGTTCTTACTGCCTGTGCTGCAGTAATCTATTAGGGGCACTTCGAAGACATTGGAAACTTTTTTAACCATCTATTAACTGGAAACAGTCGTAAACAAAATGGGCTACATATTTAGTAATTTGTGGATTAGTGCAGGATAACAGCTCCACAAACATGTCATCAGTGCACATAGATTTATCGCTTATTAGATTCGCCAATTCAGCCATTAGTTTTGCCCGACGCTCAGAAAATTTGCAGCAGCTAAGAAGGAAGTGTTTTTCATCCTCTAACACACCACATGTATTACAGAGTCTATTACTTCGTGGGGTTTTAGAGTATCTACCTGTCTCAATTTCCAATCTATGGGCACTGATTCGAAGTTTAACTAGTGCAGATCTATGTTTTCCATTACTCAGAGACATTAGATTTCACTCATGGCGGGGATAAGATTTCACGAGATTATATGTTTCAAGTTTGCTGGAAGATGATACCTCGTCTCTCCATTTTGTCTCATAGATTTCATGTAGAACAACTTTCATAAACTTAGTGCTAGCTTTGGGATTTGGATATATGAAATATGGGAAAGTGATCAGAGATATCAGATAAGAGAATACCCGCCTTAACGTCTTCCTCGTGAAAGTCGGAAAAGATGCTGTCAATAAGTGTTGCAGAGTTTGATTTCACTCGTGTTGGGTTACAGATCTTTGGGAAAAAGTGAAATGATTTCATAATTTCATAAAACGATTTAGTGGGACTGTGGTTTTGTGTTTTGAATAGCTCGATATTGAAATCGCCAAGCAGTACACATTTTTTCTTTTCCGGTTTTAGAATGTGAAATATATTTAAAAGACTGGTATTGAAATATTCTACACTTTTGCGGGGTGGCCTATAAATTAAACCTATGACATAAGAGTTGACATTATCAGAAATCTCAACAAATAGAGCCTCATGTTCTCCATTTTTATCGTTTTGGGTGTGATCTTCACGAATAAAGCAGTTTGTATAACATTCTCTGACATATAAAATGACACCACCGCCCCTTTGCCTAGACCTAGATAATGGGAAAGGAGTATAGCCAGGAATATCGTACAATTCTTGTGTTGTGGGGTTGAGCCAGCTTTCGGATATTCCAATGACGGGAAAACAATGTTTGAGATTGTGGAGTAAAGAGAGAATTTCTGTGTAGTGTTTCTTTAAACTTCGGGCATTGATATGTAAGACAGATAGCGTATTGGGATCAGAGTGCTGAGGAATATGTGCATTGAATGTTTCTTCGAAATAATAATTAGACTGACAATTATTGAACTTTTCCCAGTAGTTTATCTCCCCATCGGTATCGTCTGTAATATATTCATTATTTTCAGTGACATTTAACTCTAGTGGGTTAAAACACATTTTCTCAAGGTTCCCTAGTAGATATTCAAGATCAGGTTGTGTTTGGACTTCCATATCGATTTGTTCTTCATTATAAAAAGGTAATTCACTTAGCATATACATGATTATTCATAGAAAGAAATTTCATCATGTTCCATATCGTGTTATTGTTAACTACATGTATCACCGTACATAGTTTTAGTACATAAACTGCGTGTTTCATACTGTATAACAAATTCCACAATAGTTCAACATATCTAACGAAGTAGACAATAGGTATATGTGAGTACCAGTATAGGGATGTTGTGATAAGCAGCGAGTGAGCAGGTATGCACTTAAAAACAAAGGGCTGCGATATTTACAAGTCAGACAATAAAGAAAAAGAAAAACATGTGTGAGAACATGTACCCCGAGTAGCGACCAGGTCGTTTTCCATAGTGTCTGTCTCATTCAAGTTTTGATTATGAAGTTCACTTGAACACCACGGTGATGCAAAACACATGTAATTCGAACGGCTCCTAACTCCGGGTTAAGCGCACCGAGACAGAAGTTACGAGACGTAGTGCCAACGATCTTGCATGATACGATCGATATTTAGCAAAGTATGTATACACACATCCAAGTTGTTATTTTATTAAAATATCTTAATATAATTATATTAACCGTCTCTGCTTGTTTGTTTATCCGTAGAGTCTCACCACACCTTTTGTCGAAATGTCCTGAGATTTATGGTACTGAGGTCACTGTGGGTAACTTAAACTAATAGAATAAAAAGTTCGAAAATGGAATCTGGCGGCCAGTTGAAAACCAATGTTTCTTTGTGCGGAAGGTCGTGAAACTTTGCCAGGATACGCATGACGTTGGGCAAAGTGACATAGCACCAGGAGCAATAAATACAAATGGCATATAATGCCCACCGGGGCACGGGAACGATTGACTCAGATTTGAAGAAAATCGAAAGGGGCATTCGACAGGGGGGGGGACATGAAATGAAGAATAGTATAACATCCTATAACATTACACGTCTTTCTGTGGTAAGGGATCTTTGATTAGTTCAGAGGAGTGGAGGATGACATGGGAGAAGGGATTTGAGATGGGGGCGAGGATGTAGCTACGAGGCGTGGGCTGGATTCTGTAAAATATGTAAATGTAGCACGATATGCATTTTTTTAAGAAAGTTCCAGAAATCATATATAGCGTTGCAGATTTTACCCGGGAATGCCTACGCCTAGCGCATGTTTACGGTTGTTTTATTAATTAATCGCAGAAATTGCTTTATGAACGAATAAGTTACATACTACCATGTTGTATTGCAAAAACTTGGTTACTTGCACATGCAAAAGATTTAAGCAGGAAAAATATGCTGGACAGCCTATTTATTCAATTATTAGCGTTTTGCCGGAGGTATTTCTCATCATTACAAAAATACGATTAACGATACTTCGGATTAATGTAGAATATATGATCCTTGTAGCAGAAATACTTGACTGATTTTGGTTAAAGTAGTCATATTTTTGCTATATGATGAACAATCCCGCGTAAAGACAAGATAGGCTGTCTAGCATTTTCTGCCTGCTTTTATAACAAAAATCATGTACATGTCATGAACTAAGTGCTTACAAGATGACAGAACAGTATGCAGCCTATTCATTCAGAAAAGATATTTCTGCGAAAATATAAATTTTCAAAGAAAAAAAAAACAAGTGCACCTGTCGACGGACCAATTTGTATAATAAATTGCAAGGAGTCCTTTATCAACTATTTGGAATGGTTCCGGCGATCATAGTTCATTAATTATATTCTGGTTGAACTTTTTCATGTATAACATTAGATAAATAATATTCGAAAAAGGACAGTGGATAGTAAGTGAATAAAAGATAGTGATATCTTAAACAAAAACAACTTTCACATATGAAGCATACATACTGTTCATATACCCACATTTGCTCTCCCTCCGCCCGTGGGTTGACCGCTTAGCTCACCAATAGACAGACACGCGAACAATATCGAAACATATTTCTTTTTCAAAATGCCACTAGAAAAGCAAACAGATGAAAAAGGCATACTAATAAAGCTCATTACTATTAGAATAGGCCAGCTCCAGGTTACCATTTTCAATTGGAGGTCGCATCGTTTCTAAGTCACAAAGTAATTTTCTCCATTGTCGACTGATCTCCGATATATTAATGTCGGAAGCCATAAAGCATTCTTTAGCTCAACTACATACAAGGGATATCATTCATGGGATGTTTCTTTGTTTATAGAGCTGCCTGAATTTCTCATTAACAATATCCATGTGACATTTTGCAAAAGAATATATCAACAGCACATATGTATTCCAATGGATACTAACTGTGCAACCCGTCTGGGTGATCTATATCTATACTTTCGAATACGACTATATATGCAGACGTTTTCTAAAACCGATCATTTCATAGCCCGTTCCTTCTCATTCACCGAACGCTATTTAGACGATCTTCTCGCTGTGGATAATCGCTATATAAATGACGCAGTGAGGGACATAAATCCACCCTCACTGGATTTGAAGGAAACTCCAGATAGCTATATAAACGGCAAATCATATTTAGACCTATATTGCAATATAAAAAATGAAACGGGATTTCTCTCTCGTCGTCTTTACGATGAAAGAGATGTTTACAATTTTGACATAGTATACTATCCTTTTCGGGACAGTAATGTTTCAGTGCGACCTTAATATGACGTATACATAACTCGCCTTGCAACATTTGCTAGTTCCTGTGTTAAATGTGACGATTTTATTCAACGTCACAAAACATTATTGCAGAAGCGTCTCCACTAAAAGTTTATAAAATTTTCACATGAATAATCACAATAAAAGCACAGCTGAGGTAACAAGGTTACATCTTAGAATCTTCAGTATTCCAGTCTGAATGTGACGTATCGAAAGGGGTTTCCTGTCAATTAAATGCAACGGGTGGTGGAAAACGATCCCGGAGTTCTGACAAGAAGTATAATATGACCCCCAAGAGATAAATATACTGATTGTGTATTTCTAAAAATAACACAAGGACCAAAAGTGGTCCCTGTGATGATTTATATCACAGCCACGTTATTATTGTAGCTGTTCATGTGGACATCTTGGAGATATTATTTTTGCTTTTTAGTCGCCAGGCGTCTTCAATATTCCCCATCTTTTTACATATCTCGCTAATCTGTTTGCCAAAGAGCAATGACACATAAGGACTAGCAGACGAAGCTAATATAAATAATTAATGCATCTGTTCAAACTGTACTCCTCAAGGATACATTTATCGACAAATCTTATATAGTGTTGCAGAATTGTCTCAGGAATGCCTACGACTAGCACACGTTTACGGTCGTGAAGAACGAGTGGTCGTTTACTTTGAACGTGACGCAAAATCGTATCCATGAGTTAGAGAAAACATTCGAGCTATTACTCTTTTGTAGTCTGGCTACACTCGTTCTGGCTATACTCAGTGTCCTACAGTAATTCATCCGAGTACTTCAAACACATTGACAAATAGTGTAATCCTGTCTCTAGATTCGACAATATCTTACTGACTACTAGAGTTCCTCCCAATTCTAATCATTTCATCTCTGTACTGCTTTTACAAAACCTGCACAAAAACAAATAACGAATAACTGGTCAAAAAACCTAATTGGATTATACAATTGTCAACGAGAACTAATAATAATGACAATACATTCGGTATCAATCACTGGCGATTCACAGATGCGCGGAAAGATTTTCGTGGTTAAAGATGGACAGATGCCCGTGTTTATGAATATTTGGGTTTCCATATGCCAGAGAGAAAAAATAATATTCTGTATTTTCTGTTAAAATAGATACCCATGCCAAAGATATTGTATGAATGAATAGGGCAAGCAACGTCGCCTCTGAAACGGCTTCCAGACAACACTCACAAACGAGAACTAATATCGGTTAATATTCCGTCAGTGACACACACATGCTCGGAAAGATTACCTCCCCTTAATATATGTACCGGTATGCAGACATGGACAAACAACCGTATTTACGAATATTTTGCAGCAAATTAAAAACAGCATCTTTTGCAAAAATATCCTGAACAAAAATGTTTACGTTTACAAGAATCAGTTTGAAATCCCTGGTACTGTTAGTCCGTGGTCCGTAAAAATAACGGACGATTTAGCAAGGGTGTACTTTCAGGAACTTTTCTGACTGGAGAAACATTTGGTTGCAAAATCCACTCATGTTTTTTTTTCGAGAGAGAGAGAGACGCAACTTAGTATGCTCGGTTAGTTGGCAAACATGTTCTCACGTACTGAATTTCGTTACAATTAAACAGAGAGAATTGGTCTTTCGAAAAGTACAATTTCGTCAACTTATTGTGGGGTTTACTAGTTGTTGGCGGTCTTCCACCGATCAGCAGGCCTCTTCGTTCCATATATAATAGCTGATTTATAGACCAAAACATGTAGTTTGACGTCATACTGCTCTCTTCTCGCGGAGTTCAACCATCTCGAAGAAACCCGAATCCCGTAATAAGCACAAATAGAAAGAGCTAGCTCTTAGCTGATGATATTATTGACATACTGTACGTTATAGAATGAGATAGAATGCATTGTAATTGTCATCCAGTCCTTTGTTGAAACAGATTGTGTAATAGTACAAAAACTTTGAATGCATCAGGGCGCAGAAATCAGTTTCCGTATTAGATTCTCATATGGAAGTGATGGTATATCACAAGACTCCTCTATAGTTATAATATACTGAATGATGTCACTATCAGCTACAAACTGTGGTATATATCTGCCCGACATATCTAGACCTACAATTAACTGATAAACCACCCTACCCCAAACTTGAAAATTACCAAAATACCCCACTTCCATGCCCGAGTTACCTCTCTTGATATAAACTTTCTCGCCAAATTGAAGATAAACTAAATGATCTTTCAGCTTATTGTTAGCAGTTGAACTTTGAAGTGTACGCTTTATAACAAAATCTACAAAGAGTGCAAGTTCCCAATTTAAAAAAAAATCATATGGGGAAATCCCCATCATGCATTGTTCTAGAGACTCCCACTAGTCTTAGATTTCATATCTGTTCATATCAATTAATATTCTGAATAATCTAAATTACAAGCGTCTGGTCCGTCATTCATAATTCAGCCGTCGTCCATTAGAGAATATCCGCGTCCATAATCCAAAGACCTATTTCATATTCCATATAACAGTATTAGCACCAAATTCAAAAGGACAATCATAGCATACATAAACATAGGCTTGTTTCCTGCAAGAGAGAAGCGGTCAACAGTTTTCAATGATGCCGACAAGACATCATGATGTTCCAAAAATATCAAATCCGTATGGCTGATCAGTATTCTTAATCCATAATATTCGTTGTAAAGTCGTCATCTAAAGAATGATGTATCTCAGTCACGCTTTGATTGTGACTGTTCATATGATTACCATGAGGATCTTGAAGTACATGGGTTCATACGGCCCCTAGCCCCGGGTTAAGCGGAATTAGACACAAGTTACGAAACGTAACGCCATAGATCCTGCACGCCACGCTCGTATTTTGCTATCAGCATGCGATATGTATCGCCAAATTTGAGAAACTTGGAGGCGCTTGGTGGTGTAGCCTTGTTTTATAAGTTTCTGCAACAATGTTTTGTGACGTTGATTAAAAGGCCGATCATTGGATAGTCTTCACAGATGGTAAACGTTTGTTCAATTTCTTCCACAACTTGCACCATATATACACAATATGAGCGTTAAATTCTTTGTACTGCAACGAATAACGAACGGTTAGATAGAAAAAAATTTTGAGTGTAAAAATATGTCACAATATTTCAGCTCCTGAATGTTCTATTCTTCGACTAGGTTCATTGTTTCATGAACGACGCTGAATACTGAATGTCGGATCTGACGCTTGTTATATGTGAAATCGGACATCCTTGGACATTGACCGATATATAATGGCATACACACCGGCCTGACAATCATTCGGTTTACATGGTTACAGTTGAAACTGCAGGTTAAGAAGAATGTAATTCTATCCTCCAGCTCATATTATCCATCAGTTACCCTTACTTGTTGTATCATCTGCAGAAATCTCACAAATCCAAAATGAATAATATATAATGTGCCCATTTCATGACTGAAAAGGATAGGAGAAGAATAGCACATAAAATAAAAGTCTAGCAGGTAAAGATGTGGCAGGTATGATCTGTCAAACGAATGGGTTTTACTCTGTGATTAATCTTACTTCGCCATATCCCTTTGCACACTTACCCGTCAAGGCACAGGAATAGCCTGCGTGAGTTGAAGACTTCCTGATATATTGGGCCGTAAATTCACAGCAATCGTGTTTATTAATACTTGTCGTTTGAGCATTATTGTGCGATAACCTACGATTTACGACGAAAGAGGAACATTTGAAGAACAACTAGGGTTACAATAGATGCCATATTGCCCGATTCCTTTTCTAATGTTTCAAAACGAGACAAAGATATGTGACGACAATACGGGAAAAAACTCCCTAGTGTGTGATGGTATCATGCTGAATTTTTTTTTTCAATCCAAAACATTCCGAATCAGATTTTTCTAGAAGTTGACATACTGAAATATCAGCCTCGAAAAAATTGCGATGCTCCTTTGTATAGAAATATAGATATGATTGATCAAAATGTGCTGGTTTTGAAGTGAAAATAAAATCGGTTTTATTACCGTCACACACACAGGAGTTTTTCGTATGTAAACGTCACATATCCTTTGTCGCTTAATGAAGACGGCATAGTGAATACATAGCCAGGTGGTCAACACCGAAAAATGGGTCTAACCGTAAAGTTGCGTACAAATTCGATTTTATTTTACTCCAAATGATTGCTGGGCATGTGTACATTATTAATCCGAAGGAAATTTTTTCTAGGCCACGCCCCTTTTAACCATAATTAGGTTGGCAATTGGAAAGCAATATAAGCCAGTCTGGTTGGGTATCAAACTGAGGCTAATGACATACACATGCGAGGTCATTTTGGCGGCATTTAATGTCCCTTTGAATCGAACAGTTTCATTAGCCCTACGAAGCTTGGGAGGGGGGCATGATTCCCTATCAAACTTATACCTCGGAAACGACAACAATTAAGACCCATCACTCAGTGACCCGATAGCAATTCTCATAGGGGTAATTTTCAACCAATCTGCATTTCCTTCTAATCTGTTAGTTAATCATACGAGTTCTGGATATAAATAGATCAAGGGGTTTCCTCTAAATCAACCCAATCAGTGAACGCGCTAAGCTAGTTGATTAGGCCAATCCGCTGCGAGATATGAGATGTGACAGGTTTCAATTTCATCGCGGGCCAAACTGGTTTGATGTCAAGCTGAAATCGACATCGGAAGTCAAAGCAAAAACCGCAGGCTTGGGATACTGACATGCTAATTCAAAACAAGTGCGGGGGAAGAAGTGTACGAGATAGTATAATAGAGGCATCGACTCAAGAACTCATTCGAATCATCAAAACTGTCCAAGACAACCGTCTGCGAGGATTTAGGATTTACCTGGACTTGTGAAGATGTCCGATCTGAGGATCATGAGTAAATTCAAAATGGCGATCATGCGTTTTCGTCGTTTTTCTTCCAAATTCTTCCCGTTTTACTAAATACACAAGAAGTTTACATATTCAATGCGAATATGTTTGTTAAAATTGAAAACTGTTATCATGTGAGGTGATTTTGAGTTAATTAAAAGTCACCTTGTCAGTGATGACCATTACACATATATAGAGAGAAATTCATAACAATGGCAATACAATCTAACGACAAGGCCACATGTTAAGCATATATATATTGCTGAAATATTCATTAAAAATTAATATTATATCGAACAAGGTAAAGGTCATTCCATCCTATCCGGCCTAGGACAATGAAATGTGCCTCAGAGTGGAACGAGGAACTGAATCGTACCTCCCCCAGCTCTCAAGTCTACGTCATTCCGGTAAACCATGTTAGGCATAAGATCCCATATATTCCGTGCTTATCATGCGGGTTGATGTCTATCGCATCATGCTATTCAGATAACTTTATAGCAGGCCACTATCGCAGGCCACTTAATTCTGAAACACCTGTTTTTAGCCATCGGTCGTATTAAATGGTTCAAACATGGCATGAACGATTTTTCTTCGGTTCACTAAATGACCACATTACGGAACATTTATCTGCTTAGGTAGTGAGATCGGAAATGTCAGCTAAGATGAGCTTCAGATGCATACAACTGAAGTGGAGAATGGCTAAAATTTGTTCCGTTGTATCAACCTAAGTTCCTCGTAACAAGTTGAAAAAGATAATTGACAACTGATAATCTTAAATAAATGACACAACCGTTCCATATATGGGCAATTGGGTTCCACGAAGGAATCAACTACTCTGTAATGTTGCTGGAGGTTGATTGTTGGTCAATAGTGACCCGGAGTGTCAGATAAGGAATGATAGATGAGATGATGTAGCAGGAGAGATATAGTATAAAAAATGCTGCTTCACTTCACAAATCTCTTGGCAAAAAGATTTTCCTTGCATTTAAAGATGTTGAACATATAGCTCACATTACACGATTATAGAATTTGGTGTTACGGCGTAACCCATCATTCACTGATTGATCATCACAAAAAAGTTTGTATACTATTCCACGGAACTGGCGATAAGGATACATCTCAGGGTATGCTGTGGCTAATGGAAGCATGTCCATCGCGTATGCGGTACATGTAGTTCCGGTATGGTTTATTGAATTCAGAACTGCTATTTCTTGCGTTATTGAAGTACTTCGGTAACAAACAAACAATGTTTCCCGTATGATTCTGTTGATCGCGGGCTATCAATGAATTATAGATACTGCAGAACGAGCCATTTCCCCTGATGGCCTCTCTGATCAGACAGTTCAGCGACAAAACGCCGAGAGGTGAATATGATGTTTAGACGCCTCTTAATTTCATAGAGAACCTATCGTGAATCAGTTGTTCAGCAATCTGTTTACCACGTTCGATTGGTGAGCTGAATAATCCAAGAGCTGTTTTGTTACACCACTGGATGGTCGAATAGGGAAAGGACGAATGGGTTCCGAAATCACACGGACGAGGACAAGTACAATAAGGATAAAATACCATTCAGGATTACGACTTTTGTCTTCAGATGTGATTGTAAAATCAAGCGGCGTGTCATCAACTTTTATTGTCACTCTCAGGAAATTCTGTCTAAGATGTAATGGTGATCATTTACCCAATTTGTTAAGTCTTTCTGGGATAGGAAATTCGAGGCATGCCCAGTCCTGTACCCCCCTTCCTCAAAAAATAAATAAATAAAAATTTCTCGCTCCTTGGGCTAGGAGATTTAAACTCTTCACAATGAAGCTTGGGGTCAAGATCTAATAGAAAAGAGGTAGGGACCAAGATGGACACATTGATGACGTCAAATTCGAAAAATGTATTTTTTGAACGATTTTCAGTCAAATTTTCCATTTTATTTTTGCCATTTTCTGCGGTAAAATGCATACCAAAATAGAAAATAATTATTTCATGTAAAATACAACAATTTTGGGCACTTTCAAGAGTAAAAATGCAAGAACTTCGAAGGGAAACTATGAAAATTCAACTTTTCAGTCACACCATGATGGCCGCCGTATTGAATTACCCTTGATCCACTGATCGGATTAGTATGCAAATAGAATGAGAATGATCCCAGTAAGATTTGCTATTAAGTCTTAGTTTTTGTCGTTTCGAAGATAGTGTAGAAAGTTTGGTAAGGAATCATGTCCCATCCCTTAAAGGCCTGGGGACTTATTCAGAGAGGGATCGTAAGGCCGAAGATACACGTATCCCACACTTAGTATACCAGTCGGGAAAAGGATGCTATTCACGAACACCTTGCAAATTGACAGAACGAGTAAATCTACTCGAGCTGGGTCAGCTCTGTACCTCCCCTTAACAATAAGAGATGCGGCTTGCGCGGACTGTTTATTCGTGTTATTATTTATTACCTGTAAACTATGAAGTCATACAAATGACTATTGTATACTTCCAGTTTTCTGTGCCATGCTTGTGACACATCATTTCTTATCAATTTAAGACCATTGTAAGTGGACTTCTATTGTCTTTTTTTAAAATTTCATTGTTTCAATAAAGACAAATTTCATATGAAAATCATGTGCGATACAAACGAGGGATGTCATGCACGTAATACATATTATTCACGTGCGTCATACGCATGAATATTCCCGAATATCATCCACGCATAATACATGAGAGGTTATGTAAAAGACGATGGAACTCAATTCGTCAAACGATAATTAAATGCAGGTGAAAGGCATATTTACTTTGATGTACAATTAGCAAAATACCTCATATCAGATGAAAACAAAATAAAATGTTTTGTGTACATATAGCATGAAAGACCATCACTCTCTGCTTGTTGTTTAGAACAATTATTATAATACTAACTGATTATATAGAACAAATTCAAAGTCGTGTAAGTTATGTACTGTCAACAAATTTCTTACGCTTGGATTCGCGTAAAGTTATCATGGGAGCAGCTAAAAAAAGCCTGTTTTCCGACATTTAAATTCAAATTGAAATTCTGACCTATTTTTCTCTAAATAAAACGAACAGCGTCAATACAACTTCGGTTGTAATCGAATAAAGTAAAATCACGAATTGGAGTTTTTCATGATGAAAACGCCAATTTGAATCCCTCATTACTTGGTTTGACAAACTGAACTTTCGATCTATTTCTTGATCAAGCTTGTTTATTATCAAGTGTAGGATACTCTTAGATAATTCATAGCAATGTAGAGCGCAAAATTATAACACATATAAGGGAAGTGGGAAGAGGTGCCGACATACTGACAGAGCCACATGACTTCACCGTATAGTCTTCTGTTTAAGCTATTCTAAAGCACATACCAAGAATCTAACGATTCGTGTTATGTGTTGTATCTCAGGTACGCTTTTATTGTACCTGTTCACGTGGCAACTTGGATAACATGACCACACGGTCCCTAGCACCGGCATAAGCGGTATTAGATAAAAATCTAGAGAGCTATGATGGAAATGCTCTGACAACTCGTATATTGGTAATTGGTGAGCTGTGTCACTGTGACAACTCGCTTCGAATGCTGCCTCCATACTGTTCTAGACTTTTACAATATATATTACAATTTCCCGAACATCTAGATCTTGTTTCCTCTGATTATCAAACAATTTGGAGTATGTGTAAATTCAACTTACTAAATTTATTGTCCTGAAATTAAAACACTTGAGACATCTAAAGAAATCCCCAAACGTTTCTGACCTGTTTCCGTATACGTTATCACATGGTAGAATGTCTAAGAAAACGATTTGGGCTTTTTCACCGTAAGATTTGACCAGGACTTGATCGGTTTGATGATTGGTTTAAGTGCACTTATTGTATTCCTATAGATACAAGCCAAAGTTGATAAACTTCGAGTAGTATTCATGTAAAATCACGTCAACGATGGAACAATAATGAGACAAGACTAGTATTCGCGCTATTCTAACACACGCGCTATTCTAACACTGCTCAGAGTTCTTGACCCCAAATTGGCCCTTGATCAGGTTTCAAATACAGTCCTTTGAATTTGTTGAAATACAAACTCATTTCAATACGCTGGTTGGTATTCATATAAAACATGTCACCCAGGGAGCAATCCAGATCAAAAAACGATTTTGGAGGTCCATTTCCACAATACTTGACCTTTTGTCTTCAAATTCATAGTTTAACCTATATTTCCAGATGGCAACATGGTGTATACGAAGAGTAGGATATATATGAAGACGTTGTGCTATTGTATCAGTTCTGCTCCGAAGATTTAACCAACCCAATTTCTAGGGTCTTTTCTGAGTTCTGCCTCCTTCCTATCAGCGCTTGACATATGTTCTGACGACTTATTCTAGGAATCTTCGAAATCCCAATACAACTAGTGTGCGGTATACCATCCTCTGTTACAACCAAGTTGATAATCTACAAGTATGCTCACGGCATCGAGACCATGCAATCCGAGATGCTACAATATCTCCTCCACAATCCTTAATAGCCCTTGGATTTTGACTAGATCAAATTATTGCATTCGTTGGGGACTATGGTCTTATCTACATTATTATCATCACACCGAAAGGTAAAAATGAGCAGGGATAGATCAGTATCAAAAATAAATAATGTTCAATGTCTTCATTTATTGTTGTTGTTGATGATGATGATGATGAAGGCGAATGTCGATCATAATAATGACGATGATGATGAATTATTGATGACAATATCAATATTCTGTGATGATTATAGTGATGATTGTGGGGGCTATGCCTAAGATAACGACGATGATGATGGTGTCGTTTCTCTATGTACGCCTGAATCGTCAAAATCAACGAAGAAGAAACAAACTGCTATCCGAATATTTAGAACCAGTATTGGAAAATATCTTAAAGGTGACTATGTTTGGAAAATATCTCTGCCGCAGAATTTTTGCCATGAAAGGCAAATGTTGGTGGGTGTCCAGATTGTCTAAAAGGGTGGGTTCCATGACCATGATATTCAGAAGTGAAAGGGCAAACATCAAAAACTCATCATATCCATCTGTTAATTACATCAAACTGTATAAAAAGCTATCTTATAGCCACAGTCCTTACAAAGGAAAACGTGGGATGAAATCTACCTACATGTTTTCATTTCGTATCAAAAGATTTGTTCGATCTATACCTGGACATGTTCATTGTGAGAGTAATAATCCGCTTTTAAAGTTTCCTGCCCAAACAATATTCTCAAGAGCCAGGTTCATATCTGGGGAGATGGCGAATCAATTAATCACAACATTCCTTTTTGTGCGCCGAGATTACTTCAGTGGAGTATCCTCCCCGGCGCTTCCTTCAGATCTCCGTGCTGTGGCGCGCGTACCTAATGCGGTTCATATGAGTGAATTAGAGACGGACATATATTTATCTGTTGCTACGTATGGTGAAATGTTTAATGTACAGATTATTATACCCTGTTATGTTTTGTTTATAAAGGGTTTTTCTTGTGTGGCAATAAAAAAAGGGCCTTGTCAACCTCAACCCCAGTGGTCGTCTGTTACTTCATTCCTTACGGACAAAAGACTGCTACAGTCATGTAGGGTCATTTGGAATATGCGTTCTTGACAATGCTTGCTCGTTCAGGAGAATATTCCAAATTAGTCAAAGTCAAGCAAGTTTATACGATAATTATCATTATTAGGTTGGCCAAAGCTATTAGTATAAAATAATGTGCGCGAAGTATCGAAAATAAAGGAATATCGCAAACATTATGGGTCCTAAGGGACAAACACTTAAGCTTTCGAATCTAGGAAATTTTCACTTTCCATCTGAATTAACAGAACTTTCGACATCATTTCTTATCAGTTTAAACCCATTGTAAGTGGACTTCTATTGTCATTTTTTAAAATTTCATTGTTTCAATACAGACAAATTTCATATGAAAGTCATATGCGATACAAACGAGGGATGTCATGCACGTAATACATATTATTCACGTGCGTCATACGCACGAATATTCCCGAATATCATCCACGCATAATACATGAGAGGTTATGTAAAAGACGATGGAATCCGATTCGTCAAACGATAATTAAATGCAGGTGAAAGGCATATTTACTTTGATGTACAATTAGCAAAATACCTCATATCAGATGAAAACAAAATAAAATATTTTGTGTACATATAGCATAAAAGACCATCACTCTCTGCTTGTTGTTTAGAACAATTATTATAATACTAACTGATTATATAGAACAAATTCAAAGTCGTGTAAGTTATGTACTGTCAACAAATTTCTTATGCTTGGATTCGCGTAAAGTTATCATGGGAGCAGTTCAAAGAAAGCCTGTTTTCCGACATTTGAATCCATAATTGAAATTCCGACCTATTTTTCTCTAAATAAAACGAACAGTGTCAATACAACTTCGGTTGTAATCGAATAAAGTAAAATCACGAATTGGGGTGTTTCATGATGAAAACGCCAATTTGAATCCATCATTACCTGGTTTGAATAACTGAACCTTAGATCTATTTCTTGATCAAGCTTGTTTATTATCAAATGTGGGATACACGACGATAATTCATAGCAATGTAGAGCTCAAAAGCCTTTTTTTTTTCGCATGCTGCCTCCTGACTGTTCTAGAATGCTACAATTTAAATTACAATTTCCCGAATATCTAGATATTGCTTCCTCTGATTATCAAACAATTTTGAGTATGTGTAAATTAAACCTACTAAATTGATTGTCTTGAAATTAAAGCACTTGTGACAACTAAAGAAATCCCCAAACGTTTCTGACCTGTTTCCGTATATTATATCACATGGTAGAATGTCAAAGAAAAAGATTTGGGCTTTTTCACCGTAAGATTTGACCAGAACTTGATCGGTTTGATGATTGGTTTAAGTGCACTTATTGTATTCCTATAGATACAAGCTAACGTTGATAAAATTCGAGTAGTATTCATGTAAAATCACGTCAACGATGGAACAATAATGAGACAAGACTAGTATTCGAGCTATTCTAACACTGCTCAGAGTTCTTGACCCCAAATTGGCCCTTGATCAGGTTTCAAATACAGTCCTTTGAATTTGTTGAAATACAAACTCATTTCAATACGCTGGTTGGTATTCATATAAAACATGTCACTCAGGGAGCAATCCAGATCAAAAAGCGATTTTGGAGGTCTATTTCCACAATACTTGACCTTTTGTCTTCAAATTCATAGTTTAACCTATATTTCCAGATGGCAACATGGTGTATACGAAGAGTAGGATATATAGGAAGACGTTGTGCTATTGTATCAGTTCTGCTCCGAAGATTTAACCAACCCAATTTCTAGGGTCTTTTCTGAGTTCTGCCTCCTTCCTATCAGCGCTTGACATATGTTCTGACGACTTATTCTAGGAATCTTCGAAATCCCAATACGACTAGTGTGCGGTATACCATCCTCTGTTACAACCAAGTTGATAATCTACAAGTATGCTCACGGCATCGAGACCATGCAATCCGAGATGCTACAATATCGCCTCCACAATTCTTAATAGCCCTTGGATTTTGACTAGATCAAATTATTGCATTCGTTGGGGACTATGGTCTTATCTACATTATTATCATCACACCGAAAGGTAAGCAGGGAGCAGGGATAGATCAGTATCAAAAATAAATAATGTTCAATGTCTTCAATTATTGTTGTTGTTGATGATGATGATGATGATGAAGGCGAATGTCGATCATAATAATGACGATGATGATGAATTATTGATGACAATATCAATATTCTGTGATGATTATAGTGATGATTGTGGGGGCTATGCCTAAGATAACGACGATGATGATGGTGTCGTTTCTCTATGTACGGCTGAATCGTCAAAATCAACGAAGAAGAAACAAACTGCTATCCGAATATTTAGAACCAGTATTGGAAAATATCTTAAAGGTGACTATGTTTGGAAAATATCTCTGCCGCAGAATTTTTGCCATGAAAGGCAAATGTTGGTGGGTGTCCAGATTGTCTAAAAGGGTGGGTTCCATGACCATGATATTCAGAAGTGAAAGGGCAAACATCAAAAACTCATCATATCCATCTGTTAATTACATCAAACTGTATAAAAAGCTATCTTATAGCCATAGTCCTTACAAAGGAAAACGTGGGATTAAATCTACCTACATGTTTTCATTTCGTATCAAAAGATTTGTTCGATCTATACCTGGACATGTTCATTGTGAGAGTAATAATCCGCTTTTAAAGTTTCCTGCCCAAACAATATTCTCAAGAGCCAGGTTCATATCTGGGGAGATGGCGAATCAATTAATCACAACATTCCTTTTTGTGCGCCGAGATTACTTCAGTGGAGTATCCTCCCCGGCGCTTCCTTCAGATCTCCGTGCTGTGGCGCGCGTACCTAATGCGGTTCATATGAGTGAATTAGAGACGGACATATATTTATCTGTTGCTACGTATGGTGAAATGTTTAATGTACAGATTATTATACCCTGTTATGTTTTGTTTATAAAGGGTTTTTCTTGTGTGGCAATAAAAAAAGGGCCTTGTCAACCTCAACCCCAGTGGTCGTCTGTTACTTCATTCCTTACGGACAAAAGACTGCTACAGTCATGTAGGGTCATTTGGAATATGCGTTCTTGACAATGCTTGCTCGTTCAGGAGAATATTCCAAATTAGTCAAAGTCAAGCAAGTTTATACGATAATTATCATTATTAGGTTGGCCAAAGCTATTAGTATAAAATAATGTGCGCGAAGTATCGGAAATAAAGGAATATCGCAAACATTATGGGTCCTAAGGGACAAACACTTAAGCTTTCGAATCTAGGAAATTTTCACTTTCCATCTGAATTAACAGAACTTTCGACATCATTTCTTATCAGTTTAAACCCATTGTAAGTGGACTTCTATTGTCTTTTTTAAAATTTCATTGTTTCAATAAAGACAAATTTCATATGAAAGTCATATGCGATACAAACGAGGGATGTCATGCACGTAATACATATTATTCACGTGCGTCATACGCATGAATATTCCCGAATATCATCCACGCATAATACATGAGAGGTTATGTAAAAGACGATGGAATCCGATTCGTCAAACGATAATTAAATGCAGGTGAAAGGCATATTTACTTTGATGTACAATTAGCAAAATACCTCATATCAGATGAAAACAAAATAAAATATTTTGTGTACATATAGCATAAAAGACCATCACTCTCTGCTTGTTGTTTAGAACAATTATTATAATACTAACTGATTATATAGAACAAATTCAAAGTCGTGTAAGTTATGTACTGTCAACAAATTTCTTATGCTTGGATTCGCGTAAAGTTATCATGGGAGCAGTTCAAAGAAAGCCTGTTTTCCGACATTTGAATCCATAATTGAAATTCCGACCTATTTTTCTCTAAATAAAACGAACAGTGTCAATACAACTTCGGTTGTAATCGAATAAAGTAAAATCACGAATTGGGGTGTTTCATGATGAAAACGCCGATTTGAATCCATCATTACCTGGTTTGAATAACTGAACCTTAGATCTATTTCTTGATCAAGCTTGTTTATTATCAAATGTGGGATACACGACGATAATTCATAGCAATGTAGAGCTCAAAAGCCTTTTTTTTTCGCATGCTGCCTCCTGACTGTTCTAGAATGCTACAATTTAAATTACAATTTCCCGAATATCTAGATATTGCTTCCTCTGATTATCAAACAATTTTGAGTATGTGTAAATTAAACCTACTAAATTTATTGTCTTGAAATTAAAGCACTTGTGACAACTAAAGAAATCCCCAAACGTTTCTGACCTGTTTCCGTATATTATATCACATGGTAGAATGTCAAAGAAAAATATTTGGGCTTTTTCACCGTAAGATTTGACCAGAACTTGATCGGTTTGATGATTGGTTTAAGTGCACTTATTGTATTCCTATAGATACAAGCTAACGTTGATAAAATTCGAGTAGTATTCATGTAAACTCACGTCAACGATGGAACAATAATGAGACAAGACTAGTATTCGAGCTATTCTAACACTGTTCAGAGTTCTTGACCCCAAATTGGCCCTTGATCAGGTTTCAAATACAGTCCTTTGAATTTGTTGAAATTACAACACATATAAGGGAAGTGGGAAGAGGTGCCGACATACTGACTGCGTCACATGACTTCACAGAATAGTCTTCTGGTTAACCTATTCTAAAGCACATACCAAGAATCTAACGATTCGTGATATGTGTTGTATCTCAGGTACGCTTTTATTGTACCTGTTCATGTGGCAACTTGGATGATATGACCACACGGCCCCTAGCACCGGCATAAGCGGTATTAGATACAAATCTAGAGAGCTATGATGGAAATGCTCTGACAACTCGAATACTGGTAATTGGTGAGCTGTTTCGCTGTGACAACTCGTACATTGGAGATTGTTGAGCTGTATCGTCGTCAGATGTAAATGACGGTATTTAACACAAAAAACTAGTCTGTAAGGCCCGATGTCGACCCAGCATCAGCTTCCCACAAGTGCTAACATATATCAAAGACCAAAAGGTCTGTACAGGGGGCGAGCCTCGGGGACGAAACGTCCACCAGCAGAATCTCGCCATATACAGGAAAAAATTACAACACATATAAGGGAAGTGGGAAGAGGTGCCGACATACCGACTGCGTCACATGACTTCACAGAATAGTCTTCTGGTTAACCTATTCTAAAGCACATACCAAGAATCTAACGATTCGTGATATGTGTTGTATCTCAGGTACGCTTTTATTGTACCTGTTCATGTGGCAACTTGGATGATATGACCACACGGCCCCCTAGCACCGGCATAAGCGGTATTAGATACAAATCTCTAGAGAGCTATGATGGAAATGCTCTGACAACTCGTATACTGGTAATTGGTGAGCTGTTTCGCTGTGACAACTCGTACATTGGAGATTGGTGAGCTGTATCGTCGTCAGATGTAAATGACGGCATTTAACACAAAAGACTAGTCTGTAAGCCCGATGTCGACCCAGCATCAACTTCCCACAAATGCCAACATATATCAAAGACCAAAAGGTCTGTACAGGGGGCGGGCCTCGGGGACGAAACGTCCACCAGCAGAATCTCGCCATATACAGGAAAAAATTACAACACATATAAGGGAAGTGGGAAGAGGTGCCGACATACTGACTGCGTCACATGACTTCACAGAATAGTCTTCTGGTTAACCTATTCTAAAGCACATACCAAGAATCTAACGATTCGTGATATGTGTTGTATCTCAGGTACGCTTTTATTGTACCTGTTCATGTGGCAACTTGGATGATATGACCACACGGCCCCTAGCACCGGCATAAGCGGTATTAGATACAAATCTAGAGAGCTATGATGGAAATGCTCTGACAACTCGTATACTGGTAATTGGTGAGCTGTTTCGCTGTGACAACTCGTACATTGGAGATTGGTGAGCTGTATCGTCGTCAGATGTAAATGACGGCATTTAACACAAAAGACTAGTCTGTAATGCCCGATGTCGACCCAGCATCAACTTCCCACAAGTGCCAACATATATCAAAGACCAAAAGGTCTGTACAGGGGGCGGGCCTCGGGGACGAAACGTCCACCAGCAGAATCTCGCCATATACAGGAAAAAATTACAACACATATGAAGTGAAGTGAAGTGGGAAGAGGTGCCGACATACTGACTGCGTCACATGACTTCACAGAATAGTCTTCTGGTTAACCTATTCTAAAGCACATACCAAGAATCTAACGATTCGTGATATGTGTTGTATCTCAGGTACGCTTTTATTGTACCTGTTCATGTGGCAACTTGGATGATATGACCACACGGCCCCTAGCACCGGCATAAGCGGTATTAGATACAAATCTAGAGAGCTATGATGGAAATGCTCTGACAACTCGTATACTGGTAATTGGTGAGCTGTTTCGCTGTGACAACTCGTACATTGGAGATTGGTGAGCTGTATCGTCGTCAGATGTAAATGACGGCAATTAGCACAAAAGACTAGTCTGTAAGGCCCGATGTCGACCCAGCATCAACTTCCCACAAATGCCAACATATATCAAAGACCAAAAGGTCTGTACAGGGGGCGGGCCTCGGGGACGAAACGTCCACCAGCAGAATCTCGCCATATACAGGTAAAAATTACAACACATATAAGGGAAGTGGGAAGAGGTGCCGACATACTGACTGCGTCACATGACTTCACAGAATAGTCTTCTGGTAAACCTATTCTAAAGCACATACCAAGAATCTAACGATTCGTGATATGTGTTGTATCTCAGGTACGCTTTTATTGTACCTGTTCATGTGGCAACTTGGATGATATGACCACACGGCCCCTAGCACCGGCATAAGCGGTATTAGATACAAATCTAGAGAGCTATGATGGAAATGCTCTGACAACTCGTATACTGGTAATTGGTGAGCTGTTTCGCTGTGACAACTCGTACATTGGAGATTGGTGAGCTGTATCGTCGTCAGATGTAAATGACGGCATTTAACACAAAAGACTAGTCTGTAAGGCCCGATGTCGACCCAGCATCAACTTCCCACAAATGCCAACATATATCAAAGACCAAAAGGTCTGTACAGGGGGCGGGCCTCGGGGACGAAACGTCCACCAGCAGAATCTCGCCATATACAGGAAAAATTACAACACATATAAGGGAAGTGGGAAGAGGTGCCGACATACTGACTGCGTCACATGACTTCACAGAATAGTCTTCTGGTTAACCTATTCTAAAGCACATACCAAGAATCTAACGATTCGTGATATGTGTTGTATCTCAGGTACGCTTTTATTGTACCTGTTCATGTGGCAACTTGAATGATATGACCACACGGCCCCTAGCACCGGCATAAGCGGTATTAGATACAAATCTAGAGAGCTATGATGGAAATGCTCTGACAACTCGTATACTGGTAATTGGTGAGCTGTTTCGCTGTGACAACTCGTACATTGGAGATTGGTGAGCTGTATCGTCGTCAGATGTAAATGACGGCATTTAACACAAAAGACTAGTCTGTAATGCCCGATGTCGACCCAGCATCAACTTCCCACAAGTGCCAACATATATCAAAGACCAAAAGGTCTGTAAAACTCATTTCAATACGCTGGCTGGTATTCATATAAAATATGTCACTTAGGAAGCAATCCAAATAAAAAAGCGATTTTGGAGGTCTATTTCCACCATATTTGACCTTTTGTCCTCATATTGACAGTTTAACCTATATTTCCAAAAGGCAACATGGTTTATACGAAGAGCAGGATATATAGGAACACGTTGTGCTATTGTATGAATTCTGCTCCGAAGATTTAACCAATCCAATTTCTAGGGTCTTTTCTGAGTTCTGCCTCCTTCCTATCAGCGCTTGACATATGTTGTCACGACTTATTCTGGGAACCTTCGAAATCCCAATGAAACTAGCGTAGGATGTACCATCCTCTGTTACAATCAAGGTGATAATCTACAAATATGCTCACGGCAGCAAGACCATGCAATCCGAGAGTCTACAATACCTTCTCCACAATCCTTGATAACCCTTGCATTTTGAATAGATCAAATTATTGCATTCGTTGGGGATTTTGGTTGTATCTACATTTTGTCATCACACTGAAAAGCAAAAATGAGCAGGGATAGATCAGTATCAAAAACAAATAATGTTCAATGTCTTCAATTACTGGTGATGATGATGGTGATGATGATGATGATGATGATGATGAAGGCGAATGCCGATCATAATAATGATGTTGATGATGAATTATTGATGACAATATTAGGATTCTGTGATGATTATAGTGATGATTGTGGGGGCTATTGCCTAAGATAACGACGATGATGATGGTGTCGTTTCTCTATGTAGGCCTCAATCGTCAAAATCGACGAAGCGGACAAATTCAGGAAAACAAACTGCTACCCGAATATTTAGAACCAGTATTGGAAAATATCTTAAAGGTGGCTAGGTTTGGAAAATATCTCTGCCGTAGAATTTTTGCCATGAAAGGCAAATGTCGGTGGGTGTCCAGATTGTATAAAAGGCTGGGTTCTATGACCATGATATTCAGAAGTGAAAGGGCAAACATCAAAAACTTATCATATCCATCTGTTAATTACATCAAACTGGATGAAAAAGCTATCTTATAGCCATAGTCCTTACAAAGGAAAACGTGGGATTAAATCTACCTACATGTTTTCATTTCGTATCAAAAGATTTGTTCGATCCATACTTGGACGCGATCATTGTTAGAGTAATAATCCGCTTTTAAAGTTTCCTGCCCTAACAATATTCTCAAGAGCCAGGTTCATATCTGGGGAGATGGCGAATCAATTAATCACAACATTCCTTTTTGTGCGCCGAGATTACTTCAGTGGAGTATCCTCCCCGGCGGTTCCTTCAGATCTTCGTGTTGTGGCACGCGTACCTTTGTGGTTGGGGAGGACCATTGTTACCGACTGATAACGGAGACAAGCACAATAGCTTTGGAAGCGTGGGTGACATGACTGTTCCTGCGCGCTTCATGTCTTGTTTACCGATGGGGATGTCAGCTATCTGATACCTCGACGCTCTATGAGTATAAATTCAAGTTGTCCCTAGATTTTCTTCCTTAACTATATTATCTTGAGAATGAGAGCGTGCTTGTTGTCGATAGAGCTTCACTAGGAAAATACATGTGTCCACACACATCTTGCTCGTGACGCATAAGAAGAGTTTTTGCTTTCAACGCCACACACAGGTAAGCATTATACATCTGCGGTGACATACATGTACAACTCATTGTTTATCGCCTTGTTATTCCCAAACTTCCCAAAAGTTCAATTTTCTTTTGGCGTAATTATGTCATATAAAAAAACTAATTGTCCATGAGTTGACCTATCGTTTTGCCTGAACTCGATTTTGTTTTCGAGAAGATCACGAGGGATGGACGGTACCAGGTCAGTTTTTGACGAGGAAGTCTATCATTGAGCATGACTCATAGTGGAGTGGCATTCAAATCGGTCAATGCTCTCCATTTGAGGGTAATCGTTGACATTTGCCCAAAAATCGAATATCGTATTTTGATTAGACAATCGAACAGGACCTTGTTGTTCTCCAGAAAATTTCTAATTGTGAAGGGGTAATCATGGGATTTTCTAACGAATCGTCAGACAGAAAATTAAATGTTCCACATAAAAACAAAATTGATATTTTTAGGCGTACATGTACACATTTTGTATCGATGACTAAGCATTTAGCTAATGTATTCCCGCGTAAACATCTTGTCTCTTTCCGATAAGCATGGTTTCCACGGATAGATCTATCATTTTACACAGCGATGCCGAAATCGCCAATATTTATAAGTCTTCATTGGTTTAATAATGCAGCATTTGATATAATAAGATCTGTTCATGTCTTGTATTGAACATAATCTTGTATCATGGCTGGACGAGTTCGTTGCATCATGGATCCATAATTCAGATTAGGTTATGTTTAATTACCTTCGTTGCCTTTAATTATTTCCGTTACACATGGAGCCCGAGTGCCGCGATTTTCCGCACTGTATGTTTCACTTATGCTCCATTAAAATTTGAAAATAATTTCATTAGTTGTTCTGAGGGTGTTACAGTGACGTCAACTGGTGAGTCGTGATATGACCAAAGTTGTTGAGAGCGACATCGTATTAAATAATTCAGTCATCTTGTAAGTAAAAAATTCTATTTTTCAAAATTCAGAATCTGATTACGGCAAATTGCATTGCTTCCATGCCCTTGAGGCTTGAAACGTACCAAACATTGAACCAGAAAGAAAGAAAACGCAACTTCATAAGGAAGCACATGGTTGCCATTTTGAGTTTACCCTTGATCCTTAGCACAAAAGAGATAACTGAAAGGCGCTAAATCACCATGAAAAATATTATCAAGATCGTTGTAGGCCTTCCGGAATTATGAACGAAATAGTGAATTGTGACTCTTATGGGGCAAACAACAATGTGCACCGCATTGGAATGTTTCAAAACTGTAATTTAAGCTGAATCTTATCTTCGCGATTTCTCGATTTTCAACGTCGACGGATGAATCAAGCCGCCGATGGTTTTACGGACGACGGCTGGATATTGAATGTCGGATCTGACGCTTGCTATTCAAGATTGTCTGCATTATAATTTCTCGATTTGTAAATCTCAAACATTACACATACACCAGTATTCAAATGTGACACCAATTTTATATTCGCGAATCGCAAAAACGCGACAAGTACAATGCTACACTAATATAAGCGGGCCTGCAATTTTATTATAATTTTATCACGAAAGTGTGGAATGTCCACTGTCTATGTGTTTGCCTAGTAAGGATAGGTAATATATACGCATTTAGAATTTCTGCTGTGGAAATGCATTCGTGAACCGACGAAATTACCTTGGAAATGTTATCCCCCTCAGACGAGTATAAATGTGTGCACTAATACTAATAATAGAATGATCCCTGGAATATTAACCTTCATCTTGAATTCTATCTCTTTGAATGATCACTTGTAATTAATGAGCTAGTATGGTATTAATAACCGACAATTTTATTCTTGCACATAGTGTTTGTACAAACCGTATCTTTATAGCTTTAAGCTTTAATCTATTTGTTATAGTGATACTGAAAATTCTATAAGGATTATTAGATCAACTGGAGAAATGGCGCTTATCCCGATAAGACATCTGAGTATTGACGGATTCTCCACGGTTATTTACAGGTCGATACCTTTTTCTTCAACGTGCGATCGATCTCCCGCTAAATGCGTGGTTTCATAACGTTTGTAATCTCTGATATCACTTGCATGTTAACATGATACTGCAAACCGATGTTTTAGATCAGGTACCTGGTTACTAATTGTCCTGAAACCTGATGACGTAGGTCACCTACAGCATTGACAATGAAATCCCTCTTCTATCCTTCGATGCAATGCAGGCTCCCGACATCCATGTCAATTATATGGCTGGTGGGGATCGTTATACAGTTCAATTAGCCTATCGCCTTGATTGCCGGCGCGAGGTAACTGGACAGGCACATTCGGAAGAGCAAGCTTTAATTTGGTGTATCGGGTTACATATAGGACTTCACGCCTTGCGGCACACGTACCTTGCGTCGATAATAATAATTTAATTGTTTCGTGTTACATAAGCGATGTTAGATTTTCGAATAATTTCCGGCGGCGCAGCGCCGCCGGATATCTGAATTCAGTAAACATGGGAGCGGCCATCTTGATATTGGACGAGTAACAGGTGTTTTCTCATGCCATAATTCACAGACGTGCCGTGGAGTGATCCAATTAATTTCATATCGTAAAAAGGCAGGATTGTATCACTCGGTCGTGGTTAACACATTAATATTAACTCTGTTACAATGAATTCATCGAATAAATGTCCCTTAGTACTATTGTATTATGGCTGAGAGGCCAAATCGATGACCAAACATGATCAAGTTATTCACCTGTATGTCTGCAGCAAAATGTTTGAGATTGAACTGCGAGTTACTAAAAACTCGAAACAGTAAAACACGCGGATCCGATTGATGTGTAGAGAAAGTCGATCTAGGCTTAATTTACAATGACACACACCAATAAAGAAATAGTGGCTTCATGATGGGTCCCATATAATGCCACAGCGCGAACTCTTAATTCAGGCTATATGAAGTGACTTAATACGTCAACCAGAGAACATTACATTCAAAGTCCTACTTGGACATGCGGTTCATGTGCACATTTTGCCAGCAAGCACTTAACTTCCGGCTAACCCCACACTTTCCAGATGGGTCCTTGCGCGAACTACATTAGTCAAACCTTTGATGAAAACAAACAAATCGACGTTTTTTTTAAACCATAATGGTGCATCGTGACCAGTTGCACACGTAATCGGCTTGTAATACGTAGATTATAAGCTACAAACGTTTCCGCCGGCATTGATGCATCTGCATCAATAAGTTTTTTTGTTGTTCACGTGTCATGCAGATGAGTGAATACACAATCCATCAAGTGATTGAGAGAGATATAATACGTTATCAGGGTTTGCGACCATTGACACGGGAAGGAGTTCTCACTGACTGAGAGCTGCCTACGTTTGCAAGAGCATTTGTAACCTGATCTGTTACTGGTCGATGCGGGACGATTACCTGGACTTTTTGTGGCATTTTCAAGTCCGCCAACAAAAGGATGATCTCTGAGATAAACAATTACATGTACAGGCCCAACTCATGAGGCCAGCCCCAGATACACAGAGAGCATTACTCTCCCTGTAATGTTTCGGTTGTATCCACCTCTCGTGTACTAGAAACTAATACTTTTTTCTTATGAAATGTCACTATAGTGAGCAAAAATGAACCCAGGAGATGACGAAAACATTGACGAATAAAACTAAAGATAATGTCGACTGTATACGCCTAAGGCAAAAACTGCGAACAAATCCTGTCAAAAATTCCGTGTATCAACTAAAATGACCTCCCGTACAAAAGTACAGATTTGAGAAATTCGGTGAATTGATTACATCTGATACCGCTCTACTTTTAGAAAATCTTCTCTCTGGCTATGAATAAATAAAAAATATGAAGAATTTCGGTAACTTTTTAGTGCGTAACTTTTTTTTACCTAATATCCCGAACAGCGCAGGAGATGTAAGGAAATTTTCCCGAAACACAGGGAAAGACGGGATGGGTGTAGCCGGGGGGAAGGAGGGGGGGGGGGGGTAGAAGTCGTGTTGTATAATCTATCGAAGATAGTTTGGCTGATGAATTCAAAACTCCATATACTGAATGAGATATTTTGGATGAGAAGGGTTCATTCAGATCACTCTTCTCGGTAATTTTGCATCTCGCCCGGCAACACGTGTAAACATACAAGGATTCGTTAATCTGACAGTGGGAATACATTCATAACGATCATAGTGATCGAGACTGTGCAGCCCTACACCACAGCTTATAAGATATTTGATAGTTGATAAATATGTAAACCAATCCGTGACATTAAGACTCAACAAAACCTAAATTACAACATTTCTATCTGTTTTCCAGATGACATAATTAGTATTGATGCATGATGATGTGGGAGAAATGTAGCAAATTATTCGAGTTGCCTTTTCACCTTGACATCAACAGGAATGCATAGTCTCGAATCATTTAATGAATACATACATAACCTACACACGTCAGGTAACATTATCTTTCAGGTAGGCATCTGCCTCATCCATGGATGAAGATAGTACGTATCTTTATCCGAGTTAGTGACCTCTGTCCTCAAGAGGATACCGCGGGAACAGATTACACGGTATCGATTAGCATTAAAGCATTTGAAAGTGGTGGATCTGCACGTCGGATATTTACTGCTGACACGAGAAGTGACTGATAGCGCAGCTTGAATAATTAGCAAGGGCTTTGCTTTATTCTAACACTTAACTAGGGCTAGAAAACAATAGAAATTAAGCCGTGAACATGAATATCATCAAACATGACCGAGATTACTCGGTCGACGTTCCATCAAAATTCCGAACATAATTATCAGACTTCCTGCATGCGAATCATCCCAATAAGTTTTTGTGGAATTGATTGGATAATAACTTTATTTAAGGTCGGAAATGTTATATAGCATTTAAACATTAGCCGATGGCTAGCCAATCCGACACCAGATAAAAATAAGCATTCATGGATAAAAATTAACACTGAATAAAACATTATTAGAAGGAACCACATTGATCAGTGTATCACATGAAAACTATTTTCGGGAGCACACTGAACATTTGCCCTGTGGCCCACCCCAAGTCTTCGGCAGCATCTTAAATTCAGAAAATCCGAACTCTGCCTTAAATTTAAGAGAAGACAATTCCATATCTTTGAAGCTAAAAACATAAAAACTATCTTGACCATATTCCTTGGTTCTAAAAAATGAGAGATTCCGGGTGTGCTGTCCAGCTCTGAGATGGCTTTTATTCTGTTTCATCTCAATGAGATTAGATAGATATGTTGGTGAAATCTCATTTAGACTGCAATGGATTTGAATCTGGATAATTCAAGATTATTCACTTTTCGCTTTTCGTGTCCCCGAAAAACACCTTTATTGCCCTATAATGGACGCGTTCCATCCTGTTGGCTGGTTTCTTAACACAGAAATATCATGCTAAGTGACAATAATTAACATTACATAATACACAGCTTCTGAATATACTGAGTTGACACTTAATATCCAACGTGTAGCTCAATCTCGGCAATACATTAACTTGTTGTGAGGCGTCCTACATATGAATTTCAGAGCCAACAACAGAATAGCTTGAAATTTTTCTACATTTACAGATATTTGTTTGTCACAGAACAATTTTATTGCAACAGTGGCCTCCTCTTGGAGGGTACGGATAACTTCCCAGACAGTTTGTCTCATCGCAGTGAGCGTGTTATTTATTATCGGCATAATTAATCAAATCAGATGGATGAAAAGAAAGATGTCATCCATCAATATATTATATAAAAATCGGTCCTAATACGGGCCCCTTTGGAACACCCTTGATGAATCTCTCTATTCACTGCAGTAGTCACCAAGTTTTACACGCTGTATGCGACCGGACAGACAGCTGTCAAGAAGTTTACAGGAATTGTGACATGTAATCGAATGCCTTATACTCACACCCATTATCAGTGCACCTGCAACTTGATGCTCATGCAAACAAGTTTTCCACATTTCTACTAAAAACTCCTTGACAGCTATAGTTAGATCTTTCAGCTGATATAAAATCGAATAAAACGTTATTAATGTGAGCATTTATTCATCTGCATACACACTCTCAAATATCTCGGAGAAGCTGTTTAAAACACTAAACGGGCGATAATTTGACTTCATCATGCTGTCGCTCTTCGTAAAAATTGGTGAAACATTAGCATTTTTTAGATTCGAGGGGAAAATCTCCTCCGCCAGAGATCCATTTATAAGATGGATGGATGGTTGGATTTATTTAATGGATGAATCACCTCCTTAACAGACAATTTCAAACTTTGGATGGTATTTCATCCTGGCCACTGACCTTTCTATAATTCAACCTGGTGATCTTCGTCTCGACTTTCTGTCACAGGATAGATGTAAGTTGAAATAGATTCATAATTTCTGCCACTTCTTGTTGATTGATTATAATTTTATTTCCCTCAACAAGATGATTTGTAGCTGACCATCCAATTTCTTTCTACTTAAAAATGGTTTAATGGTCTTCCAGAACTCCCTGGTGTTACAAAATGTACCAGTTAACCTCTCGTCGAAATAATTCCTAATTAAATGCTTTCTTAGTTTTACACATAAATGTCTTTGTAGACGACATATAATTCCCAGTTTTTGTCAGTCCTTATACGAAGGTACTTATGATACGCTTACGCTTCATAATCGATTTTTCAAATCAAAAATTAGCCTAAGCCTAATTAGCCCTGATCTTTCTAGTCTTAACAGTAATGTGATCATTGATCACCTCAGTGTACATATTATGAAAAACAGACCAGAAATCTTCAGTATCAAAAATATTACATATGGATGTCGGAAGAGATTCAATATCTGATTGCAGTTTCGTTTCATCAAGATGTTTATATGATCGATATGCGATCATTCTAGGTTTCACTCTGGGGGGAGGAGGGCACGTTAACGTGGAGATGACAGTCACTTAAACCATAAGGGATAACACTCGGAATATACATTTAATGAATGGATCTAAATATCCTCGGTTGTAGGGCGTAAGAGCATTATTCAACAGTGACAAGATTATATGCTCCTATCCCCCTAAAAGTATCCTGTTCGGCTTGATCATGCAGATTTATTGCCACAATTTTGAGGATATTGCGCGACTACATGTATGTCGGAAAACGATGCGCCAATATGTAATGTCTCCGGTATCGCATACTTTCCTGTTCTATGAAGCTTTATCGGGGGCTTGAGGTCCATTCTCACGATACGATTTGTAGTATCAACTTGTAGCATACAACTCAGCTGCATCGTGAGAACACTCGTACGATTTTAGTCGCATGCTACAAGTCGTATGAAATAGAACAGGTCCTATTTCATGCGATTAGTTGCATGCTACAAATCGGGGGATTCCTCTGCTGAGTTGTTACTACAAATCGCATCGTGAGAATGGATCTTTAGGGAATTCGCCCGAATGTGATCAGTTTGACATTAGGTGTTTCTTCACGGCGTTGCTATCATATTCAGCCATATATACAGTCATATTCGAATCCGATGCCGAGCATAGCTGACTATTACCTTGTAACTGAGTCATAACAATTTTCTACATATTTGCGTATTCTCATTTCGTCGATCGTGTGTACGAGTAACACATTTCATTTGCTAGCAGCACTCGTCTAACATCGATCATGGAATATCGCTACCTTTCACCACCGGTAACTGCTTTTCATATGATCTGATACAATGAAAATCTGGGGCACTGAGATTGTAGTCCTTCTAGGAGTATCTCGTGCCTGTTCGCCCACATTCCCACACATTTCACGCGGCACAGAGGAGAGAACGACGTTGCAATTGCGCTTGCGCAGCTCCGTTTTCAGAATTCCCGTCGTACTTCCTAAGATGACGTGCACAAACCGTTCTCTATGGCTGTTCAGGTTATGATTTTTGGCTATGAAATTTTGTCGTATGTCCCTATACACTCGAACATATTCATGTCGAACATTGTGAATTTGTCCAAAAAAAATTCCGGTGTGTGCCCGGGTTAATGCAGTTGAAACATGCATCCGGATTTGAATCTCAAACAAATCCAGGCGGTAAATTAAAGAATAAATTTCAGCGTTAATGATTCGACATCGTTCATGACGCCATTGAAAACTTTTGACTTCCTAGTACATGTAGTATTTCTTTCTTTATCATCCATGGGTATATAGTCTACTGTATAAGTGTTGTCGAGTCGTCTTTAACCAGATCGAAGACGAAAAGGTCGAGCTGATGAAATTCCACAATAATTGTTTTGAATCACCGATTGGACTAATTTTAACTCGAATTCAAAGCAAAACGGTCTATCAGCCGAAAAAAACTGAATTAATCCCAGAATATTACACTGTATTATTCTTCAACAAAATACGGTAGTGTCAGGTTTAAGGCTATATTACAAGGTACTTAGTTTTTCCTGGGTGTTCTGTATGAATCACATAAAGTGTAACCATCTTGAAGTAGGACGTGCTTGGTCATGCGATCTGGAATCGGTTTTCTATATATATATATATATATATATATATATATATATATATATATATTGCTCGGGGGATCTCTAATTTCACCGCTTCCAAATTAATGATTAATGTTGACTTTTTCCAATGACTTTACGCTGCGACAAACTTACGCACACTTGAGTTGATTTTATTGGCTGATGAAGCGAATCTAGATTACCTAAATTAAGAGGTCTTAACAATGGCGAAGACAACAAAACATAAACCTGACGAACTTTTCTTGTAGATTTTATTCGACTGGACACAAATCCAGTTTGACACAGAGTCAATGTAACGCAGACCCTTCTCTACTTGACGCATATTCAAGATGATTTCGAAACAATGAATGAATTACCTGGACCTGCGTGATTTGGTAAAGAACACGATTCCAGCTATACTGATTTGTGTGTACCCGGTACTTAAAACCGTACCTGTCCAATGAGTGGGCGGAAAATATACGAATTTGTTTACTTTAATCGTTCCTGTCTACTAAGTAGACGGAGAAGATTCTAATTTGTATACCTTAATCGTTCCTGTCCAGTGAGTGGGCGGAGAATATCTGTGTTCTTCAACTGTACCAGTCCTAGTCAGATCTTTACGATCGCAAAATCGGAAACTTCTGGAATAAAGCACCAAGCGTGGCGCTTCCATCAAAAGGGTGTCCTTTACTCTGGGCCCTATGCAGCCCTCCAGTCCCAAAGAGGAATAATTAGCGTTCCAGTAGCTTCGTCGTCTTCATTATCCTTGAGGCTAGGTAGCTGAAACTTAATTGCCCCACTATAGCTTTGGTTCCAGCGTTACCAGACAATGCAAACAAAATCCAAGATGGCCTCTATGATGATGTCACAGTGACATCATAATCTAAAAGTAGGCCATTATGCGGACGATTTTTCGGAACGATCTTTGGATTTTTTTATTTGTGCAATTTCTTCGCTTAAACGACGTGATAAATTAATGAATAATCATCTGATTTGAAATAAAACATTATCAGGCACTTTTACGTAGAAACGTATATACAGGTTCTAATTGTGTTGTGTTAAGCAATTTCAGATTGTTGGGTGTTGATTTTTCTATTAGTAAATTTAGACAAGAATTTTGTTTGGTTCAAATAAGCAGTTGAAATAAATAGTTGATACATTGCTGAACGAGATATTTGTGGAAACATCGCTGAGACATTAAATTTCATAGAGGTCAGGGAGTGAGAGCAGTCTCTCGCCTTTCTTAAGCAAAGTAAACTTGACATCTGCCATAATCTAACGGGTGTGGTCGTCTATCGCACAAGAAAGTTAACCAATCACAGGGAATTCTGCCCCGCTTTGAGCTGGACCATATTTTCAAAAGCTACCTCGTTCCAGAAATGTGCTAAATTTCATGATTTGCAGTGTATATGTGAAACAGGGGCAGGGACATTGAGAGTCCGTTCTAGCCCTTTCTCGTTAACTAAAAATTCTATACTAATACAGTCAGATTCTGGCTATGGGTGGATGTATTTTGTCATCAGCAAGATTCGAATATTTTTGTGTTGGACAATCTCGTGTTATATATAGAAGTATGCATGTGTTCTGGATATACCCTGGCCGGGGAGAAAGGCATTTCGAGTTACAGTTACAGTTACAGTTACTCCCTCAAAGCCGCTATCTTGACATTTTCCCGTGATCCCCAGCTCAGAGGGGTAAGCAAATGGGTTCAATCTATAAAGGGTATCAGCTTTCTATTTTGTGTCGTTCCGAGGAGAGAGTTGGGATTTTGGCAGGGGAGGGGCATATTGCCCCGCACCTGACCCGGTAATGTTAATACAAAGACTCATTCTCACATTCCTCACTTAATCGTTTTTGTAGACATTTCATATTAGTGAACTTGCTGAATACGTGTTAATATGCTCTTCCGATTTTTTCATTACAGAAACGTTATCATTTCCGGCATTCCCTAACACAATAACCAAAATGGAGAGAACGAATTTAATGCTCGCAGCGATTTGTCTGTGTGTTTTAACTATATTCGCCACAAGTGGAGAAACAAAAACTGTTGGCCACAGACGAAGACGTGATGTGCTAGAGGAAAGTCGAATCCCTTCGATGGGAGTGATTAAACGACAAAGATTTCATCCCTGGGGTGGTAAAAGAGGGTTAGCCTCGCCAGAAAGCGGATTTGACGGGGACGGTTCAGCGCCTTGGGAAGACGATATCCAAGGTTTTTACCCCGGTACCAAAGATACACAGAAAGATACACAGAAGGACAGCATGTCGAATTTTGATACGTTCTTCCATGGGTTCTCAGATAATATGGAACGACAACGGCGAAGATTTCACCCGTGGGGTGGAAAATAGAAACACAATATCTATAGATCGAAGGTTTTGCTGTCGTTATTGATCAATTGAACGATTTCGTGTCGATGAATAATTTCACGTATACCTGATCAGTTTTAATCCACAGGCTCACATGTCAACAGCTCGATTGATTGGAATGGCTGTACTTTGAACCCACCTAGATTTCATTAACTTAATTCAAATACGATTTTATTATAAAGCCTTTTACTTGAAAATAATCTCTCTTGCCACTGACGACGAAAAACTGTTATTTTATTCACTTCTGTGTCTTATTTCGGAGCAATTGAGCGCTGCCATATTCGCCATCGCTTGTCTTGCACGAAAACGAGGCTGTTTGAACTGATGGCGCCGAATTACGGAATCATTTTAAGATTGGTCCAGCACAAATTCTACATCGAGGTGTTCATTGTAACAATTAATACCACTTACGCTATAATACAACGGTGGAATGTGTTCATAAGCTCAATGTTGATAGTGTGTTCATATAAAACATATTTCGTCTTTCCATTGCTTTTTTCACTTTGGGGAGACGAGTAGCCTTAACCTGTCATCTATTGATTCTAATGCCAGAAAACTTTGATGCCAGGAATTGAATGTATGTGGTGGGGGCTTTATGATATCTCGGTGGGGTCACTGTGGGCCTATTTGCATAACTCACCGAGCAGCGCACCATGGGTAAATTGAAAATGGTGACTACGAGGTTGTAGCTGTAATTTTGTTATTTTGCCTTATCTGCGTGAAAGTACACAAAGTTATTCATTACACATCAAATCGTTATTCACTAATGTATTGCGCCCCTTTTGTGGAGAATATTGCACGAATAAACAAATTTTAAAAATCGACAAAATGTCTTATCGATCAGGTAAGAAAAGCACTGCATTATCAATATTTGATATCAACTATTGTTAAGAGCGTATTAAAGTTGCGGATTAACTGAGTTTGATCTCAGAATATTAGGTGGCAAATATTGCTCGAGATTCAATCGTGATTTCCTGTTTGCTTTGGTCGACATTATTGAGATTGAACGAGATCAAAGGAGAAAGTGACAGAACTATCGCAACTGAAAGCCAACCGAATAATGAACACGCTCGGGTTTAGTCCTAACGTACATGGTTCTATATAAGGGATTTTTAATCGATATCTCCAAACTTAGATTCTCATGTAATTCATCTCAATACTAAGAAAGCTGTTTCCATAGCTGGCGACGGAAATGGTGATGACATCACGATTACAAATTCCCAGCACTTAGAAAGGTTTAACAGAGTCACGGAAATTATTTTTTGGACGTCGGCTAAATCTTGAATGTTGGATCTGACGCCTGCTCATTAGACCAGACGTATGCTAACTAGACCAGACGTATGCTAACTAGACCAGACGTATGCTACAGTAGACCAGAAGTACGCTAACTAGACCAGATGTATGCTAACTAGACCAGAAGTACGCTAACTAGACCAGAAGTACGCTAACTAGACCAGACGTATGCTAACTAGACCAGAAGTACGCTAACTAGACCAGACGTATGCTAGCTAGACCAAAAGTACGCTAACTAGACCAGACGTACGCTAACTAGATCAGAAGTACGCTAACTAGACCAGACGTATGCTAACTAGACCACACGTATGCTAACTAGACCACACGTATGCTAACTAGACCAGACGTATGCTAACTAGACCAGAAGTACGCTAACTAGACCAGACGCATGTCGATTAACGGGTTACCGGTGACGCTATATCACGTTGTTCACAAAATTTTCACGTCCATCGCCCGTTAGCCCACTGGGTAAAACTATGAAAAGCCGAAATCGCAACATTCACATGAAACAGACTAAACAAGTACAAAATAAGTACAAAGAAACAAGACTCTATACACGTCCAAATGAAATTCACATTTTTGGCGAATTATATCTCCCATATGCAACACCAAGTTGACTTGAAGATATATAATGATGAATCGTCTAGAGCCTTGAAATAGTGTACCGGTACAGTTAAAACTGCCAGTTCCAGTTAACTGGTTGGATGATACTTTCCGTCACATCAACAGAAACACCCTTCCCCAAACAAAACAATCATTGAGAGACACCATTGTGCAAGAAGTTATTGCAGGTCCTCCAAAGTAAATTCGTTGTTGTTCCAGCAGACAAGGCCCCGAATATATATAAATATTACTATTACCAGGTGCTGTTAAGGAGTTGAGTTTCGCTATTCCACCTGCATTCTTATCGGTTTACTCCTCCATTGGAATTACTTTGATAGTTTCTCAAGGAAAGAGCCAACTACTCATACCGATATACAAACATTATACGGGACTGCCAAAATGTACAAAACACCATGCAAATCCAGATTTATAGTTGGTTTCAAAAGCTGGTTCATCTAAACTTCCATCCACTTTGACAACAAGAGCCATATAGACAGTTAAATCATTTTGGGGGAAATATTGTGCTGCCATTTCAAGAAATTAAGATGTCGAATGCATGTGGATACTTAGAAACCCCAAAAGTCTTACGGAAGATGGCACATGACACATACCGTATACACATTTATCTACTTGGGATTTATCGACTCTCAACACTACTATTCCTCATCAGGATCTCATTGAATACCTATGTTCATTAATATCGGTGTTTTACTGGTATGTTAAACCTACCCGGGCTGGGTGGTGGGCAGTATGGCCCCCTATCAAACATTCTACCCTATCTTCAGAACGACAAACAATTAAAAGCTGAGGCTCCGTGACTTTGTAGCTTATCATAATGGGGTCATTTTGAGAGTACATGTATTTGAATAACCGACCGAGCAGAGCATCATGTGCAAATTTAAAATTGCGATCAATGTGGGGTACCAAACAAATGATGTTTTAGTTATTTTCTTCAGAATTTCTGCTTCTCTGGGAGGAAAAGTGGACAAAAGCTATTTTATTTCAAAGTAGATGATTTTTTCCTAATTGATCATGCAGTTTTTGCGAAGAAAACGAATAAATAAAGAATTGGAGAAATCAGACAAAAAATGCCTTTTTGAAAATGACGTGACTGTGAGGTCATCATGGCGACCATTTCGGATTATTTCATCATTTTGTATCAGAGCGTCACCAATGTGTATAGCATGGTAAGTGTCAGTCTCCTAGCTCAAGGGATAAGAAAAATATTTTGGGGGAAAACCGAAATGGCTACCAGGCCTGGACAGGTCTCAAATCGCCCAGGCCATACAGGGTTAATCTCAGAAACCCTAAGGCGTTCTTCAGTTCCGCTGCACTTAAAGGATATGGCTATTGGAATGTTTCTTTATTCGTACAATTTCTTGATTTTTTCACTAACAATATCAATGTGAAATTAGGCAATACAATATACCAACAGTGCATAGATATCCCAATGCTTACAAATTGAGTAACACTATTGGCAGACATATATCTGTTCTCTTATCAATATGCTCATATGCAGGAATTATCAAAAGATAATCATTCCAAATCCTATTTCTCTTCATTCCCCAAACGTTAACAGACGATCTCCTAGCACTGGATAATTTCTATAGTAGCGACGATGTGAACGACATACACCCCTTCGCTGAATTTGTAGGAACTATTGATAGCCCAGATGGAAAATAATATCTGAACCTATACCATCACAAGAATGAACAGGGCTTTGTCTCACATCTATTTTATGTCTAATATAGACTATTACAATTTTGACATAGTTAAACTCTCTTTTCTTGAGAGCAATATTCCAGAAGTACCTGCATACGAAGTATATGTGCTTCGCTTGGCAGCATGTGTCAGATCATGTGCAGACTGTGACGATTTCAATCAACGCCGCAGAATATGATTTCCGGAACTCGTCAAACCGTTATATACCACCAAATGCCTCTATTCAAAGTTGCTCAAATACCGTGATAAATATCGTACACGATCGTAGATGTCCATGGTGTTCTGATGAACACGCACAGTCAAAGCGAGATTCACAAACACATTCTGGACAACGAATTAGAAATTTTGGATAAAGAATAATGGTCAGTGATTAGGGTTTCAGGTATAGAACATCACCATGTCTTGTTATGTCAAACATTTTACCGCTTCGCTCTTGTAGGAATCCATGAGTTTGTATTATTTTTATTTCATACAAATTTGGGATTGGTACTAAACCTCATACGAAGTAGGTCTTTCGATTATTGACGCAAAAATACTTTCATGTACGGCGGCTGAATGTTGAATGTGGGATCGGACTATTCATATTTTGATATTCCTGGTACTCTTTTAGCCAGATAATTGTGTTATAATAGTTGGTATTGCATTTAGGAATTGTCTCACTTGTTGCACTGACTGTTAATATTGTACATCTTGACCACTAATGTCACCACAATAGCGGCCATTTATGTTTCAACAATTGCGGTAATTGGGTCATTAGCAGTTGGCAGTTCGCTAGCTAATCAATTGTGACATTAGTTGGTCACTCAGCATGCATAGCCAACCACTCATGACATATGTGCGATTAGCAGTGGCTATAGCATTTTTAAACTGTCATACTGTTGGCAATGAATTGTGACATCAGATGGCGACTCAATAATGACAACCAGTAATAACACAATTGTGATAACTGAGACATAAGTAGTTATTATTGCATTTGCTTATTTTCATACTTGACATCAACGCTTAACAGTGTACATCTCAACCACCAATTTTACAATAATTCCGGCAGCTATGACAATCGTGTCATGAGGAGACGACACTGCTAATCAAAGGTGAGTGAATGAACCTGATTTAACGTCGCTTTCACACTGCTAATCAATGTGAACCACTAGTGCCACAACTAAACCACAAGTTCAACAAACATCCATTCTCATGAAAAGCAGCTATATTAAGTGTGGACCGAAATAATGAAAAGGGACTCTTCATAATAATTCACAACAGCGTTTTTATAACATTCGATGTCATTTGATTCATTTACCTTTATTGCTAAAGAGATATAGTCAGCAATTTGATCCTTCAGAATAATTATTTACTGCGGCATGATGTTAGAAGATGAAAATATGCGATATGATGCAAGTTCAATACCTGCAGCTATATTTGTTGTAGAGATATAGCCGAAATCACGAAAACTGGACCCTTCGCAATAACTCACCACAACGGCATACTCTTATAACGTCCGAAATGTTAAGATGTAAGTTTTATACAATTACTCCATTCCTTTCATATATATATTCACACTAACAAAAACTTGACCAATCTTAATAATTCGCCACAAAAGCATGTTATAACATAACAGGTAACATGATGCAAGTTCCTTAAATTTACCTCTATATTTTTCATAATATAACCAAAGTGACGAAAACTGGTCCCGCCATAACAATTCACCAATTATGTTACAAAAAGAGTCAGGTTCATACAATACAAATTCCATCCGTTTGGATATAATTTAAATAGCGAAAACTGGACTCTTGATGATAGATCTACTCGCATCTACTGGCTACCTCAAAAGCACTGTATTCGGCATCGCAATATCCCATAACATATATGTAGCCAGTTTCGTAGCCCAAATTCTTCGCATCACAATTCGACGTTTTTTAAACACAAACAACAAGTTTCACGTCGATCGGTTCAGTGGTTCTTCTGGAATAAATCTTAACACTTTTGGGAGGTAAATCAACATGGCAGCCGAATAGTTATTTCAGTAGGAAAATGGTACACGGTATTGAGACTAATATATCATAAAGTGTATTTGCGTGAAATTTCTAAGCGATCAGAGAGATGTAAAATTCTATGGCAACAAAACAAATTTCGAAACCAAATTTGGAAACAATCGGTTTAGAGGTATCGACAAACTGGAATCTCAGTTTTATATGTTCTCTTAAATAGAGAGTATGTTATTCAATCCTTGATTAAGTATGGTTTCCGCTCTCACCCTTGAGTCAGATAGTAGAACTAATGTCTTTACCTTATTCACGTTGGTTCATGCACCAAACAAAAATGAATTCCTACCTTCGCGCATGGAAATGGAGATATAATATGTGTAGGTGATTACCTCGATATTTACTATTTCCCGGGCACGATTGCATATACTCTTTGTAGTTACATTAGCGGTCGAGATGTATACTGTTAACCGTTAATGTCACAAGTATGACAATAAAAAATGCAATAGCAACTGTCAGTGACACAACTGTCGCTATTGCATGAACATGGTCGCCTTCTAATGAAACAATTGTGACACTATCTGGCAACCTGCCAACTGCAAATGACACAATTAGTAGTTGCTACAATGCTTCTGATTCCTAGAAGCCTGCTGAGAATTTATCAGTATTCGAAGCCGTTATCATAAAGATTTCTTCAAACTCAACATTTCTACAAACTAAATATTTCAACAAACGTTGTGCATTTGTGGTTTTCGTCTTTGTATTCACTTCATATTCATCATGTTAATGATTTTCTGTTCCTTTACTGGCAAGTGCTGTAAATTACACCGTTTTGTGGGGCATGTTCTGTGTGAGGGTTTTAATTTTGTTAAACTCCTAACATTGGATTATTTTATCAATAAGTTGATTTGATTTGGTCATTGTACTCAAATATCTATATTACCTGGTGACTGCTTCATTGAATCATAAACATCTCGGACTAACTCTCAATAATAGGGCTACATGGCACGACCATTTTGAGAACATAATAGTTACAGCACAACGCAAATTATCCATTCTGAGGGGCTTAAAGTATTTGTTGGACCGAAAAAGCCTGGAAATTATGTACAAAAGTTTTATTAGACCAAGTTTAGAATATGCCGATATCGTTTGGGATAATATAGACAATATCCTAGTTAACAAATTAGAAAACATCAAGAAAGAATCACGAGTGATTACTGGCCTCATAAGAAGCTGTTCATCTGAAACTTTGTACACTGAGTCCGGTTTCGAATTGTTATCCACCAGACGATATATGCATCGTCTTGCCATGCTATACAAAATAGTCAATGGTATGGCCCCTTTAGCACTGAATAGACATCTTCCTCCACTCGCACGTGACAGAAATCCATATCATATACGTCATGTGGATCAATTTACACCACACCGGTGCCGCACTGAACTCTTCCGTAGTTCGTTTTTCTCAGCTACAATTCGTGATTGGAATACACTACCCGTTCCCGTGAGGAATTCTGCTAGCCTTCCACAGTTCAAACACCAATTAATAAAAATGTATCCTAAACCTATCCCTCCTCCTTGGAATTATATTGGCCCAAGGTCACAAAACATCCTACTGTGTTGAATTCGTAATGGATGCAGCAACTTGAAAAGACACTTGTTTGAGAATCATGTAAGCGACAACGCGATATGTAACTGCGGCTGCCTTGACGAAACTGTCGAGCACTTTTTCTTCCACTGTCCCATTTTTATAACTCAAAGACAACGTTTGATTGGACATCTACGATGATCCCTATTCTGTCACTTGCCCCAATCTCCTTTTTGGAGATTGTGATAAAAGTCTAACAGAAAATATTAATATCCAGATGCACCTCGGAGCTTTTGTTATAGAAACCAACAGGTTCCAACGCTGACTTGGGATTTTCGCGATCAGATAGAAATGAAACACTTCTTCATATGTAGGTCATTCGCCCCAGATGCAGCTTCTGACCAATGACACTCCCTCCGTCCAGTACTACGTTTTAACAGTACAGCATTAATGGAAATAACTTATTTAAACCGAAATATATATTTGTTTGTATGTTTATTCTTTACTACTAAAATATTTACATCATCACTCATCATATAAAGTATCCTGCCATAAATGAATATGTACATACTTTTCTATGTGTATGTGTTGAATAACTAATTGTTGTATATACGACTGGGAGACACACTAACGAGCTCCGGCTCATTGTGCTCCCACTGATTCAATAAAACATTGTTTAAACCAAATATCTATATTTCTGCTTCCTTTCACAGAAAACGAGCAGTCAAATTGCTAGATAGATGGATTACTGCAAGTACATTCACCTAAATTAAAATCTATTTTAGCACCTGATATATGAGCGTTTTCTGCAATAAATTTCCACTGGTACCTTTACATCACAATCATTATTCAGATGACACAGCATGCACTAGTCCTATAATTCAACGCACGATTACATCAAATGAACGTCCTTTTCTAAGAAAATGACTGCAGCGATGATTCTTTGTCGTTCCTGTAAGTTTAACCCTCCACTGATTCATATTGATTAAAGATCATGTTAATGTTAATGTCGAAACATATCGATTTGGATCCAAATGGAATTAAAGGTTAGAACTGAAAATTGATCATCTATGAACTTTAGCCTGTGCATTTTGTGACATTTCTTTCCTTATATCTAGAGAGATATCAATGTGAATCACTAGTGCCACAACTAACCCACAAGTTCAACAAACATCCATTCTCATGAAAAGCAACTATATTAAGTGTGGACCGAAATAATGAAAAGAGACACTTTATAATAATTCACAACAGCGCTTTTATAACATTCGATGTCATATGATTCATTTACCTATATTGTTAAAGCGATATAATCAGCAACTGGATCCTTCTTTACTGCGGCATGATGTTAGAAGATGAATAGAAGCGATATGATGCAAGTTCAATACCTGTACCCATATTTGTTGTAGAGATACATAGCCGAAATAACGAAAACTGGACCCTTCGTAATAAGTCACCACAACGGCATACTCTTATAACGTTCGAATTGTTATGATGCAAGTTTTATACATTTAACTCCATTCCTTTCATAGATATATTCACACTAAATTCCCACTGGTACCTTTACATCACAATCATTATTCAGATGACACAGCATGCACTAGGCCTATAATTCAACGCACGATTACATGAAATGAACATTACACGTTTCAACGCCCTTTTCTAAGAAAATTACTACATCGATGATTCTTTGTCGTTCCTGTACGTTTAACCCTGTACTGATTCATATTGAGTAAAGATCAGGTTAATGGTAATGTCAAAACATATCGATTTGGATCAAAATGGAATTAAAGGTAAGAGCTGAAAATTGATCATCTATGAACTTCAGTCTGTGCATTTTGTGGCATTTCTCTCACTATACCTGGCGAGCTAACAAATGACATCCTCGCGAGCCAGTCTAGGTTAACGATCGATACACTGGCTTGGTTAGCTACCGGTAGCAGTTCTGGATATAAATAGCTCGAGAGGTTTCTACTAAGCCGAACCAATCAGTAAGCGCGCTGTAGCAGCTCATCAGACCAATACACAGCGAGGTTTGAATTTCATCGCCGGCCAGACTACCTTTGAAGTTAGACTGAAATCGACATCGAGTGTCAAAGCCAAACCCGCAGGCTTTCGATACCGAGACGCTAATTCAAAACAACCGATGGGGATGAAATGTACGAGATTGTGTAATAGACGCAACGACTCGAGAACTCATACGAGTCAGCAAAAAGTCCAGGTAAACCCTCTGCGAGGATTTAGGGTTTACCTGGACTATCCTCGCAGAGGGTTTACCTGGACTTGTGCAGATGACAAATGATTGCCGTAACGGTATTTGGTTGCATCATGCATGCGATCATCCCCATTGCGTAACTTTCCGTAAGAAACATGGCGAGACTCCTACTCCGTTCTCCTATATCGCTTCAGATCTTTCTATTTGAAAGTTTGTTGTTTCCTTGCGTTGTTGGATTAATCATAATCGAATGCTATCCGAGTCTATCAGTAAAAGGGAACCTAAATTCAGTTTGGTGAAGGAACATATCTCTGCGCAGATGATTCGACAACGTGAATATGAAGTTATGATGACGCGTCATTAGAAAAAGTCTGACGTTTATTGGTATTGCTTTCAAGAAACTTGCTAGTCTTCAGTAATTTACATTCCACATGAGTTTGAGTAAACTTTAATCATGCGAATGATAACTAGTTTATCATCCCGTAATCCCGTATCTTTATCTCAACTAATAATATGAAGCAAATTCCACAAAAGTGACCACGGACCAGATCGGTAATCAATTAGCCGGGTTGCTAAATTCCACAAACATTGTTTGGGATCACCGATTGAACTCATCTTCAGGCGAGTTCAAAGCAAATCTTGTTACCAACCGGACAACGGACTATTAGTTTGTACTCTTCCAGAGAGAAAGAAGTAAGACTAGTGTCAGCTTTCAGGTTAGAAGTCTGGGTTAATTAGATTTCCCTCAGCGGCGATTCTCGATAGTTCTCTATGAATCACATGTCAAGTCGAAAGATCTTGTAGTACAAAGAGCTCGTCCATGCGATCTGGGTTTGGTTTTCTATATATTTTAGTATTGCTCGGCAGAGCTCAAGTTTCATCGCTTTCTCAATGAATCATCAGCCACGGTCAAGTTTTTTTTCGATAACGTTGCTCGTAATACACGCACACTTGAGATCTTTATTATTGGCCGATGAAGCGAATCTAGATGGCTTATATTTATTTTAACACGACTGAAAACTCTTTCACTTAAATTTGAACGGACAACAATTTCATTAGATATATTTGTACAGGGGCGATATCATACAATCACTGATAATCTACGTGACATATATTCCAGATGATCGTGGAGCAATCGTTGGATAACTAGGACATGTGTGATATGATGTCGGATAAGATTCCAGGAAAGCTCATTTGCGTAATTTACCGTACCTGCCACTGAAACTAGGAAACTGAGAACTGCCGCTTTATGGTTCATATTTAGCCATGTTCAATTTAATTGCATGATTTTAAATGTCGAGTATCGTAGATAAATTCAAAATGGCTCCCATGAAGTGCTAATGGCTCCGATGAAGTGTTAATGAAGTGTTAATGGTTCCCATGAAGCGTTAATGGCTCCCATGAAGTGTTAATGGCTCTCGTGATATCTAAAAACATTTTCATACATGGCTACAAGTACAGGTAAGTCATTCATTTCACCTCAGATGACTGATCTCTGATTTTATATTTTTTTATATTTCCTTGTCGAATGATGGGAACCGTAGACTCACAGAGACCATAGAACTAGCAAAGTCTAGCATCTTCAATACAAATGGATCCTGCTGATTGGGTGACTGTCTCCATGATTCCACGGATAATGCAGTTATCATTCAACACACGATGAAGAATGCGACAATATCTGATACAAGCGAGATAGCGTCTCTTCAAGAATTCATTTGAGACTATAAATTTAATTTATTTGAGAATATAAATTCGTTTTAATACAATGACCATCAAACACAGGGTATGCGCGCTTGGCAAATAGTTCAGAGGCTTATATGACCGTGGTCGATTAAACGTAGCACGTTTATTGTCTGATGCGGCATATGAGATAGGTCACCAGGCATAATTCCAGGAATTGTTTGCTCTTGGAAATTCAGCTGCCACTCTGCCATTTATACTGATTTACCAATTTATCTGGTCGGTAGTGGGGCGATAGGTGTGGGCGTTGGTAGTTTGGCAGGCAGGTCATCTGTCCATCACAATTTTCATCATGACAGTCATGCGGCCTTTTCAATGTTTCGGAGTTTTCTCTTTGCACTAATCAATGATTCTGTATCTCTTTTCGTATTAAAAAGTGAGGAATAAAATATCAAAAATTTGCCAAGGAATACCGTTCGATATTACATCCCTGTGACCTCATCAAAACAGCCAATAAATTTGTGTTCACATCTTTGCCACAAATACAAAGTTCAGAAATATTTTATTCAACTCAATCCCTGTTGCGCAGCTAGCTGAGTTTGTCTACATTGTGTTGAATGTTCTCTGTTGATTAGATTGTTCAGTTACAATCGATTATTTCCTATATCTCTTAGCATATCGAAACATATACATGTAATGCTATTTCTGCGAATTCAACTCACACGTGTATGCTACAGTACACAGGAAAAAATGATTAAGTCAGCATGGAACGGCGGCATCGGTGATGCGCCATGAACTGATTCAAAAATATTAGCGTTCATCTTCGCCTTAGGCTTTTTCTCCATCAAGAAAATATCAGATGTTCTCCTAATCTTCTTAATGGAGACAACTTATGACAGTCTGAATCGACTGCAGCCTCATGAGGACGTACTTCTTCATCGGCAACATTTTATACGATATAGCTAATCTGGATGCTCTCAGTTTATTTAAACACACGATAGAGAATACAACAATACATTTTGTCAAATCCGTTTTCATGAAGACTCTGTTTCTGTGGAAACCAATTTGATTAAACACATGTTGAGCTAGCGGCGACTTTGCAAAGTCACAATTTGCCTGTGTGACATATATTCCAATTAATTGTGGAACAATCGGTTGACCAACCAGGACGTGTGTGATATTGCGTAGGATAATATTCCACAAAAGTTAATTTGCTAACTTTGAACATGCTTGCCACTGAACCAAAGGACACCTTATGGCTCATAATTAGCCCATTATGCTGACAGTCGCGTTCATCTTTTTATCATATCTTCGCTCTTGGGCTTTACTCCATCAACTGAAGAAGATATCAGATGTTCTACTAATCGTCTTAATGGATACAACTTCTGAGGACCTGAACAACAGCAGCCTATTCGTGCTTCAATTATTAACTGATATATAGTCATATTAATCGACTAAACAAGGACACCTGGACTTCTCTCAATGTTATATTACAGATTCATATGACACATAATGCAATGTTTCAGATTGATTTTCGTCTAATTACCATGAATACACATTGTAGGCATAGTCCGAGATTGCCTTGAAGCACCGAATGGAAATATAAGTACAGGTAGTTCAGAATATTTTCCCCGTGTATACCAATGGAATGATGGAATTTCATCCATTTTGATAAGTGGAAGTATATATTGTCATTCATCAAGATATAATAACTGTCCTAATGATCTAATTGTCTTGTCTAACTTGGATTATCATTGAATAACAACACATGATAAGTTGAGGGTAAAACAAATAGAGTTACTGAAAGCTATGACCTCACCTACATCAACAGGCTAATGTTAACTGGGAATGAATAAATATCCATCAATTGAGACGACTAGATAATCCGTTGAGCTCTCTTACAATATACACACTATAGCTTCGCTGATACTTCAGAAATTTGAGGAGAACTTATACTTGCCACATCCAACGTAAGCAGACGTTGAAAGTACTCAAATGGTAGTTAAACCAAGCTTTAGCTTTCAGCGGTAAAGATACTCAAGAACCATTTTTACCCCTCAGTCTATTACGGTCGGTCGTCCGGTCGTACGGTCGTCTGGTCGTCAGTCGTCAACAATTCTTGTGACCGGTCTAGAAGTCAAAGCGTTGTATCTAAAGACCTCAAATTTGGTATGCAGGATTGTTGGGTGGTCAATCACAAGCCTATTGATTGGTTGGAAACTTTGGCGGCCATCTTTAATTCATGCGAAACCATGAATGTTGTTTATCTCGGAAACCATTTCGCTGTTCATTGTGAAACTTGGCATAGATTATCGATACAACTTGCCGTGCACATCCATATGCCCGTGACCCAGAACCATATTGAATCTGGACCCAATTGGGTGAAAAATTTGGCGGCGATCTTTAATTAATGCGAAACCATTAATCTTGTGTATCTCGGAAGTCATTTCGCTGTTCAGTGTGAAACTTGGTATAGATTATCGATACATCAAGAAACTTTAAAGGAATGACCAAACCAGTTTCCCTGATTGGGTAAAAGCCTTGGCGGCCATCTTTAATTTATGCAAAATTTTTAATGATGATATCATTTAAGTGTTCTATATGAAACTTGGTATACAGCATCGATGTATCAAGAGACTCGCAATGAATAGCCACATCAGTTCCTCTGGATTACGGGAAGGATAGGCAGCCATCTTTAATTTGTGCAAAATCATTAATGATCTCTATCTCTGATACCGTTCAAGTGCTCAATGTAAAATTTGATATACATCATCCTTGCATCAAGAGACTTACGATGAATGACAGAACTGGTTTCTCTGATTGGACGGAAGTCTTGGCGACCATTTTAATTTATGTAAAATCATTAATGCTCTATATCTGATACCATTTTAGTGCTTCATATGAAACTACAAATCATCGATACATCAAGCAACTTACAATTAATAACAACCAATTTCTCTGATTAGGTGGAAAACTTTATTGCCATCTGTAATTTATGCAAAATCTATATCTATACTGTTCAAGTGTTTGGTGCAAGATTTAGTATACATCATCAGTACATCAAGAGACTAAAAATGAATGGCCGAACCGTTTTCTCTGATTGGATGGAAACCTTGGCAGCCGTTTTCAATTTATGTAAAATCATTGATGATCTATATATCATTTGATACTGTTCAAGTGTTAAGTTTGCTTGGTGTATACGTCATAGATACATCAAGAGACAAGTAATGACTGCCGGATTCTCTGATTGGACGGAAAACTTTGCGGTCATTTCTGATTGCAAGTTTTTTGATAATCTGTATATTTGTCACTTGACTGCTTGATGTTCCTGATATTTTCAAAGTAGTACATGTATGGTTCAAATTGAATAGATTGTAAATGGCTGGCACCCAGAGCCGAGGGGTTTTAGATGCGCAGCTTCGTATTCCTATCAAAACTCTATATTACTTGGCTCCCACTGAAAATCGGAAGACTTTTGTTATTGTTCAGATTATTATTAGGGTTCAAAGCAAGAATGGCTTGAAGCCTTTTGTTTTTGTTCAGAATATTTTTGTTCTTCCGCCATATTTTTCGCACGTGATATGTCAAATTATTTATTATAGTTCTCCAATTCATCCAACATCCCACACTGAATTTATCACATTTTAATCTTTTACAAGCCACTGCTAAAGCATCTTCTGCATTCAACCAAATCTTTCAGGCTTTTACATATGCATTTTCCATTCATTGTGTACCAATATACACTGACTCAAACTGTCTGGCTGAGGGGTTGTTGCGCCTTTTAGGTGCTGCCTCATGTTACCCAATGTGTCTACCTCGTTTCGTGCTTATAAGGGGGGAAAAAGAAGCGATCACTGTATAATTATTAGACGGTTTAGTTTGTTATCTAATCGAGTGATTTCAGTGGCAATGCTACACTACAAAGAGTGAGTTTATGACTTGGTTATATTCATGAAAGCATATATACAGTACAGTTTGAGCACATGTAATTTAAGCTGGAACAGTTTCCACAAAGTGCTTCATTGTTTTGTTTACGTATGTGTGTTCAAATCCATGTTTTGCAGTGAAAGCTATGGAGCATTGAGGGTTTATAGCCATTCCATTGAGCAAACATTGGCGCAATATGAATTCTCTGAGTTGCAGCATGAACCGAATCCTACAATAAAGCACGAAGCCGAATTATGTTTATGGACGGTGTAATTCTCCATCAGCAAGATTCGAATATTTTTATCTTGGGCAATCCCGTGTGGTATTATTTGCGTATATATGCGAAATTAAATTCTTGGAAAAGTAACTTAATGCATGAAGTCATTTTCTCATTCCCTATATGCAAGGGTTTTTTCAATATATTTCTGTTGGTGAACATGCTGAAGACTTGTTAACATACTTTCCTATTTGTCATGGAGAAACCGTATCATTTCCTGCCAATTATTCCTTGCCGTAAAAACAATGCGAGGGGTGCGAATTTACTACTCACAGCGAGTTGTCAGTGTTTTTTTTAACTGTATTTGCCACATGCGGAGAAACAAAAATTATTGTTATGCCTAGAAACGATAACAATACTCTTTTGAGATAAAATTAGATCCATCATGATCGGATCATGTTGGGCCTATTTACATTAACATTCTATACAAAAAAAAACATTGCCATTGATGATCGAGGAATTATGATGACGGCAACGAAAACTAAACTATGGCAAGAAATAAAGAACACAAGATAAGGATACTTGTTACAGTCAAATCAAATTGAAATATGCTTTCTTAGCAATACAAAAATGACACATGCAGCTGATTTCAATAAAAGCTACCGCAGGTAAAAATACAGTAAAAATGGCAAATATATACTTGAGAGCACTCCGTTAGGCAATCGGTGAATTAACACGGTTCATCTCAGGCATGCAGATTTGTTTCTACATCGATGACTAGTTCATATAACAGTGTGCATAGCGGCATATGTGACTGAAGAAATGTTATAACATTGAGAAATTTCGAAAAAACGTACCACGGTTCGACGTTTGAGGGCTTTTTGGTCATTTGCAAAAATCAGAAAAAAATGAATTAAAAAAATACTCTTAGCAACTGCTAAAATGGCTTTTGCATTTGCATCATACTTTTTCAGAGAATTACTATTCCTTTAAGCGGTATCCCTTACCGAAATAATATTCTTCTGACACACTGGTTGCGGCAAGCTTGCTGCAAACTTTCTGATAACTTCACCACGCACAGCGTGCCGGAGAGTTTGCGGCAACCTTGCCGCAACAGTGTTTTTCACATGAAAATCAGCTTTCCGACACACTAAACAGATCGCAGCAAAGTTGCCGCAAACTAATTATATATTCCAGCAGCCTTCCGGCACACTCGTCCTGCAGCTTTCTGACGCACTCTTTCGGCAGCCTTCTGGCACACTCTTCCGGCAGTCTTCCGGCGCACACTTCTGGGTTTATAAATATTGTCGTGGTGGTGGTCAGAGGGACATCATCCTGACCTCCACATGAACGGTACAAATTGATCTACTAAAACTGTTGTACATGTATATAAGATCTGTCATGCAATGGAATCTAAACAGATAATGAATGAATGAAAGAACACAATGATCAACATGGCAGAGAAAACTACAACTTGTCTGCAAAATTACTTGACTGGCCTGACCCCTAATCAAACTGCTACTTTGTATTCAAACAGACTTACCACAAAAATCAGTATCATGTATGACCAGAAAGGTGGAAAATTGTATAAATTATGCAGGCCTAAGTTATCAGGAACAACTCCTCATGATTGCAAACATATTCTCTCACCATTCTCACCAAATGCCAGATTTGAAAGTCCTGAACCAAATCACATATGTATTCATGTGCACCAATGATAGGAAAGTTTAGTACATTAGAATCCTACAATGGAATTTTGTTTCAGAATTAATTGTTCATTCTGAGAACATGCTCCTAATATATGTAACTTCAACTATATGGTACAATGTGGTACACCAATTTTGCATAGTTCCTTCTGTGATGTATACCTACACTAGAACAGTTTGCATAGTTTCCTATTCAGACTGAAAATTAAGGGTCAAAAGTTAACTGGGTTAACTAATAACAGCTGGCAAATCTTCAGTGCAGCCCATTCCATACAGAGTGTGCCGATAGCGGCATACTCTGATTCTGGCACACTCTCGACGTATTGTGTGCCGCTAGCGGTGCACTGTGCGCCGCTAGTGGCACACATTTTGGTTCTGGCACACCGTCTGCGTACTGTGCGCCGCTAGTGGCACACTTTTATCTTCTTCTGGCACACTCCCCGCATACTGTTTGCCAGTACCGGTACACTGTGGAATCACCAATTGGGATTGCCGCTAGTGGCAGACTCTCCCCAACAGTTCAGGCACGCTGCTCATATTGCGGCAAGCTTGCCGCAACCTTGCCGCAACCTGCAGATTTCGATAAGGGATATCTTCGCAACGCGAGCATTTTTATATACTTCGTTTGAGAAAGAAACAATACATTATTTTATTGTTGGACTCTTGGTGTACAAGAGCATGGCAAAAATCCAGGACCGGTCAGCAAATATGACTTAAAAAAAATAGAATACCGGGATAGCCAAAATCAGGCAAACATTGACATTCTATTCACACATGAAAATGTATGGATTATTGCAAAAAATGGAATTACAAGCGTCTAGTCCGTCATTCATAATCCAGCCGTCGTCCATTAGAGAATATCCGCGTCCATAATCCAAATACCTATTCCATATTCCATATAACAGTATTAGCACCAAATTAAAAAAACAATCATAGTATACATAAACATAGGCTTGCTTCCTGCAAGAGAGAAGCGGTCAACAGTTTTCAAAAATGATGCCGGCAAGATATCATGATGTTCCAAAAATATCAAATCCGTATCGCTGATCAGTATTCTTAATCCATAATATCCGTTGTAAAGTCGTCATCTGAAGAATGATGTATCTCAGTCACGCTTTGATTGTGACTGTTCATATGAGTACCATGATGATCTTGAAGTACATGGGTTCATACGGCCCCTAGCCCCGGGTTAAGCGGAATTAGACACAAGTTACGAAACGTAGCGCCATAGATCTTGCACGCTACGTTCGTATTTTGCTATCAGCATGCGATATGTATCGCCAAATTTGAGAAACTTTGAGTGGAGGCGCTTGGTGGAATAGCCCTGTTTGATAAGTTTCTGCAACAATGTTTTGTGACGTTGATTAAAATCGTCACATTTAACACAGGATCTAGCAAATGCTACTAAGCGAGATATGTATACGCCATATGCAGGTCCCACTGGAATATTACTGTCCAGAAAGGGATAGTTTACGATGTCGAAATTGTAATCATCTCTTTTGTCATAAAGTCGACGAGAGAGAATGCCCGCTTCATTTTTATAGAGATATAGATATAGAATACCGATTCTACCGAGTACATGTAATAGAGTGTTCAGCTGTTTCGGTATCATTCTGATTGACTACATTTTAGAAATTAATAAATCTTCGGACGCAGCATGTTGTGGGGTTTCAGAAGAAAGGTTAGCTTTGTATTATTTTTAAGCTGTTGCAAGTTAAAAGAAACAACTAAGAAAGTCGTCTCCGCAGTTGGCAACGGAGATCGTGACGTCATTAGCTTACAACTTCCCAGCACTTCAAAATATTCTTTTATGCACGACGATTGAATATTGAATGCCGGGGCTGACGCCTGCTAATTCTATTTCATTCATAGTTTTGTCGGTTTTGGCCTTCCATGGAAAACAGGACTTTGACTTGAAGGAATATCATGTCTAATCATAGATTGGGTTATGTTCTAGAACCTCATCATTTAAACGATCCTTGTTAAAGTCTTGAAACAAATGGTCTAATTCGGAAAGGGTTGTATCTCCCTTATTCCGCCCGAGGTGCACCGATAGAGGTGCGTTAGTGCAGGAAACTTCCGGTAAGTACTAAAGACTCTCATAATTACTTTCGTTAACCCTATCTGACCTGAGCTTTTTGGGACCTGTCCAAGCCTGTGAGGACATTTCGGCCATCATTGAATATTTTTCTTAGTCCTTGGGCTAGGGAGCTGGAACTCACCATACTATACCCTTGGGTAAAGCTCTACCAGGAAATACAAAAAAATCCGCTTTGATGAGAGCGACATCATCTTCAAAACAGGCATTTTTGGGTCGATTTTTCGGTAAGATTTATCGATTTATTTTTATTTATGTGTTTTCTTTACAAAAACTGTATGATAAATTAGTAAATAATAGTCTGATGTCAAATAAAATAGATTTTGTCAAATTTTCCTCGAAGAAAGCAGGAATTTTGAAGAAAATGACGAAACATCACATTTTTGGTACCCACATGGCCGCCATCTTGAATTTACCCTACATCCTCTACTCGGGAGGTTATGCAAATAGGCTCAAAATGACCCCAATATGATTAACTAATAAGTCGCGGAGGGTTAGCTTCATTTTTTTCTTTGTCGTTCCGGAGATAGGGGAGACAATTAGGTAGGAGGAGGCATAATGGTCCCCCCAGGCATGATCGGTTTAATTAATCGAAGATAAATTTACTGTATGATGTATGCCGGCGATATAGATTCATATGTACAAATTGGATGCAGATGTTCACCTTTTAAACTAGTTTTTCGAAGAACTATTCTAGGATAGTTTCTCAGTCTATTATCTGAATTAATTGCAGGAGTCTTCGAGAAAATCAAACGCGAGACGATTACTTAAGGGAAGCAGATTTTCATACCTTCAACCTTAAAGAACGGCAATGATTAAGGTGGGTCTCTTTTCGGATGGAGCTGTACCGATACTGTTAATTCTACCTGGCCTGGGTGATTTGACGCCTGCCCAGATCTGGGGAGAGGAACTTTCGACTCCCGTATCAGGAGATACATGTATATTTGATGACGCTAGTTCACGTCATTTAACCCTATCTGGCCTGTGCTTTTTGGCTTTTTGGACGACGGCTGGATTATGAATGACGGACTAGACGCTTGTAATTTTGGGACCTGTCCAGGCCTGGGGGGAGGGGCGAAATGCCCTCCCCCCCCTAATTATTTTTCTTATCCCTTGAGATAGGGATCTGAAACTTACCACACTATACCCTTGGGTGAAGCTCTACCAGAAAATGTAAAAAAATCCAAGATGGCCGCTTTGATGACGTCACAGTGACGTCATTTCCAAAAACGGCATTTTGGGATCTATTTTTCGGTCGGATTTTACAAATTTTTTATTTATGCAATTTCTTCGCAAAATCTGCATGATAAATTAGTAAATATTAATGTGACGTGAAATAAAATAGTTTTTGTCCAATTTTCATCGCGGAAAAGCAGACATTTTGAAGAAATATGATAAAAAATCACTTTTCTGGTACCCCACGTGGTCGCCATCTTGAATTTACTCATGATCCTCTGCTCAGGGGGGTATGCAAATGGGCTCAAAATGACCCTCTATATGATAAACTATAAAGTCCCGGAGTTTCAGCACTCCTTTTTTCGTCGTTCCTGAGATAGCGCAGAAAGTTTGGTAGGGGGGAGCCAGGTAGGGTTAACAAAGTGAAATGTTGCTCCATTTTTTCGGTCAGAATTTACATGTTATTGTTTACGCAATTTTTCTCTGATAAAACTACACAATAAATTAGGATATAATATCTGGTGTGAAATAAAAAGTTATTTTTAGCAATTTTATACTGGAAAAGCAAAGATTTTGCAGAAAAAGGACGAAACCTACTTTTTCAGAGACGTGATTCTACGTCGTTTTTTGTACTTTATCCCTCTCTGTACCGTATCGGTACGATTGTACAATTGTACCGATAGAAATACAGTTCAATGATTGCCTGTCGTTGGCATACAAAAATAAAGACTTCCCATATAAATATTTTCATCGTATTATATCTTGTTCGAACACTTGGAGTATAGTCTCTTAAACTATGTAGGCGATGATAAGTATATATTCATTTCATTCGTTTTCATGACAGTGTTGATACCAGCTTGGAACTGTTAAAAATGCCGGTACAGAAGGACTTACCATCTACTGATTCATGCTTGAGTAAGATTATATTCATGCTGAAAATATATCGACTTTTAACTCAAATATATTTCTTCATATCAGAAATTGAGCGAAAGATCAGAATTGAAAACTGATCATTCATGAACGCCAGTGGATGTAGATTGATAACTCTTTCAGAATACCTGACGAGCCAGCCATCAATTGGTTGCCTCAGTGATATTTGTCTGTCTCATACATTCGATCGTCTCCCATTGCAGTAAGTGCCCATAAGAAAGGTTTTATTCTTGGAAAATATAGGTTAACGTTCCTTCGTTTAGTTTCTTGGAAAATAGGTTCTTACCCGAAGCATGTGCACAAAATAGTGCAAAAGTCTAGCCCACGATAATGTATACGAATCTTCTGTATAAAAATCGTATTGAAAGGGGTATCCAATATTACCGAAGTGCGCTAAGGAGGAGATCAAATTGGACCATTGCAATTTTAATAGGTACCCCCCTGCAGGTGGTTTTAAAATTTGGGTGGGGGTGGCGGGTATGTTGATCCAAACTTATCCTTGTTTTTGAAATCCGGTGAACGGAGGTCATATAGGCACGGGCATTCAAGCCATAGATCGACAAGTTTGAAGCTAATGAATACAGCGATGACTGTCGTAAATGACTGGGTGACTGGTCCGGTGCGTTTGACATGGACTCTGCAAGATATGATCGCATATATCTAGGGACAGTATAACTTCTCATGACGTCGCTCTGATGAGATGACGCCACGACTCTTCGTGTAAGGAAGTTACGACTCGTCTTATCCTTTGTTGTCGTTCCATTCACAAACAGACCCGACGTCGCAATAGCAATGGATCGAGTACCGAGGTCTGTTCATAACTTCTATCGCGCAGACAAACTCATGGCAACGTTATTATTATCAATATGTATTGAATTCCCTTGCAATCAGCTCATTGCAGTCAATATTACACGCGAAACGCATTCAATTTGACGTGGTTGCCATGATAGGCCATTCACGTAACACACACCACGTTGTTGGCGCTCTGTCAGATGTTGAATAACCGGGCTCTGCGGCTCTCGATCGTCAAACGCTGCAAGTTTTACAATATATTCCATTTATTTCGTTAGTTTTACTGATATGTTTATTGTTAAATTTCCAGGATAAAGACAAATCTCGCTTAAATTGATTCAGTACAGACTGTACAAAAACATCACTCACGATCGTGGCACACACCTGACTTTGAAATGGACACGCGCAGGCGAATGTATGACAGAAAAAACATAGCTATTTCAAGCTTGATATAACATTATCACGGAGTAATCGTACTTCATTATCACATAATTCATTTTCCCATTAATATTTTAGCAAACTGTCAACATTGAAAGGCTCGAAATATTTGCTGGAATGCCTCACATCCCTCCATGGGTTGCGCATCCTGACTTGACAGTTGTCACTGCCATACACTTCCCACACATCTGTGGATGAAGTATCCCAATCTCATTTCCCGGATTGGTATTCCTGGGATCATATATGGGTAATGATTATCTAGGACTCTGGAACAGTACAGCTCGAACCCAAACACAATCAGCTCGGATCCCGAACTTCAAATCGGACCCAGGGAATGGCCTTGTTCTAGAAAATTTTAAGTTTCCGTAACAGCAAGTTTCCAGCATTTGAGCTGGAGGATATGTAATTGAGAATGTTAGCTGGATAAGGAAGATGTAGCATGATTTCGTGAGAACTATTCGAACAGTTTTAAAAGTTTAGGGGTTTTTTTTTCATTCCATTAAAAGCAATGCTAAATTAGCCCGCTGTACCCGAGATATGCTAACCTCAAACACAAACTAAAATGGTAGGTACCCTTACATTATGTTAAAAAACTTTTGACAAGAAATGCCTACAGGAATATTTTTTGTAAAATCTACTCCTGTCTATTTGTCAGCATCAGCATAATAATCAGTATCAATGCCAATGCTCCGCTTAATAAGGGATCATGAAATACCCGTTATTAGCGAACTAAACATATCACATGTCGCTCAACTGCTGCATAATCTGCTTTGTGAAAATCTCAACGACTCATGAAGGAGAATTATGATTATTCAACACCTACTGTGCTGGTTGTACCGTTTCTAAATGTCCATAGACATTGCCTCATATGTCCCGTTGTACAAAGTGATCATTTCGAATACATACAGTTCTCGTTTACCAGAAGCTATATTTCTGTTATTTTTGGTAAACAGTAGTTACTCTACAGATAATCGCATTAGTACAGCTTCTTTTAACAAGTTCGGCCAACAGTGTGTTGACAAGACCACCAAGAGAATTTATCTTGAGTCATGATCAATGGGCATAGAAAATTGTCAGGAAAAAACTCCTATTTAGAGATAAACACGTTTCTGGAAGATACCAGGATTGGGACAACTTCAGCATTCACTCCACAGTCAAGGTGTTCCATCTGCCGAGGACATGTTTTGGGAATTTGACGGGAAAATCCAGTTTAATGATATTTTCTCGATAGCGAGCGCCGAATCCGACATTCGATATTCAACCATCATCCATAAATGAATTTCTTCCTCAATAACCTAAAGACCTATTCCGTATAAAAGTTAGCATCACTTCCAAATGTGTATGAAATAAATATAAGTGAAATATCTAATTCCAACAAGGGAGAAACGGTCAACAGATTTCAAGGATGCCTGCAAGACTTGATGATGCTGTTTACATAAAATCCTAATCACTGACCCTCATTCTTCATCGAGATGGAATTCCAAGTCTTTTTTCCAGAGTAAGTATCTCAGCCACGCTTCAATTGTGCCTGTTCATTTGAACGTCATGGAGGTGTAAAACCCATAAAACTCAACTAGACACAAGCCACGAAACATAGCGCCAGAGATCTTGCATTTTGCCATCAGTGTACAATATTTATCACAGAATTTGAAAAACTTTGAATGGTAGCGTAGCCCTGTTTGATGATATTCTGCGATAAAATCCTGTGGCGTCGATTGGAATCGTATGTACATGGTCTATCAACTGTTACCAGGCGAGATATGTATACGTCATATAAAAGTCCTTCAAGAATATTGCTATCCATAAATGGGCAGTGAACTATGTAAAATTGTAACCATCTCTCTTGTGGTAGAATCGAATTTTTATCTTGGGCAATTTCTGCATGTAGGCGTATTTATACGAGAACGTTTTTGTCGTTCCGGTGATAAGATTGAAAGTTATAGGTAGGGGCCAATAATGCTCCTCGGCCCTAAGGCCTGGCAGGATTAAGATCCACATTGCATACTGTATCATCGTTACTATCTGTCTACATGGTTTATAGATGAATGTCGACGACTCGCATACAGTCACCGGACATGTATTCGTTCCAATTAAACTCTTTGGTGGCATGAGAGAAAGTAAACATATAAATTGCTATTGATTTTTTCAGTGGTCCGAAATACACAGCAGTTCGGTGAGCTTGAAATTATTATGTACAACATTGCGAAACTCTGGTTCATTTAAGATTCTGAAGATGTTTATTATGTCCAAGAAATTATCAAAATACAGAAGTTCTCAGCACTGTCGTTCTTGGGTATTTCGATTGCTTTCACTGGGCGATATAATCGAAAAAAGATATATCTTGACATATTTTAGTTATGATCGAGGGTATTTTGTATTCGTATGATACAGCCTGTTGGATCTCTCTGGTCAATTGATTTAGGATCCTCAGATATATCGTATACAGTACACTGTCAGAAGAATATGGTCGTGCTAACCAGGTATTTCATGGTAGATGTGACCGATCACGTTCTGCATGGTCGAACACACATCTTGACCATAACGAATGTGGTCAGTGACCATAAAAGAGATTGTTTATCCACGCATAACATGGTCGGTCACGTCAGTATCAGATATTGTTTGGTCATAGCCATCAACTTATTCCGCCAGTACACTGTACGCAAAGTGTTCAAAGTATTGCACTTGTCAGCTAAACCCAATAAGTATTTCACAGTGAATCGTTGATCGAATAAACTTTCTCCAACCATGGCTGTGGTGTATCCGTTTGCCATGTTTAAATAGTTGGGTGATGTTGGCTCTTTGCTGAACCCTTTAAAATTATCATTTAAACTACTCCGAATCAAGCTACAGCATCCAGAATAATTCCCCACCCAGAATTTGCCTATCAAATTTAGCTAAGAGACTCTGACAGATGGGTAGACAATGTATATAATCTGAAACGAAAATTCTCGGTTTAGGGCAGAAACGTGTTTCCTTTTATGCAGCCGTTTTTTCGCACAGAGTTTCTTTGATCATTTATCCTAAGATGTAGTTTTGGGGTCGTCTTGGCAAAATACTGTTGAACACACTTCTAACGGGGAACCATATAAATAGAATTAATTGTAAAACAACTAAGGTTAACATATGAATTAACAGAATAAAACTTTCCAGGTTCAACAAGAACTGAATGAAGTTGGATTGTTAAATGTGAGACAACCTCTATGTCCACATTTGAAAATTGTAAATTAAATATAACTGGAACTAGATGCTAAACAGTTCTGAATTGCAAAACCGTGTTTAACCGTGTGGACAATATCCGGTAATTAACCAGCACTGTCCCTCAGATTCGTCCATTCTTTGGTTGTGGTCATATTAAAAATTGCTTGTGCAGGGTCCCAGCTCCGGGTCAACTGCCCATCACCAGATCCAGGCATACATGGGTTTACGTCAGATCGGACATTCAGTTACTCCCAAGTCCAAACGTGTAGGAAATAACAACAATAAAAACGCAGGATGTTTTCCCACAACAATGATGCTATCGATGTTTTTTACATAAAATCTTTATCACCTACCATTAACCGTTATCCAAAACAATCTCCAAGTCGTTTTCCACAGTATGTATCTCAGTCGCGCCAGGATTGTGTCTCTACATTTATACACTATGTAGATGTAAAACAAATTATATTAAAATGACCCCTACCCCGAGTTAAGCGGAATTAGACACAAGTTCCAAAACGATCGTATTTTTGCCGTCAGTCTACGATATTTATCACATAAGTTGAGAAACTTTGAATGGAGGCTTTTGGTGGTATAGCCTGTTTGAAAAGCTTGTGCAATAATAATCCTTTCTTCAGTAGTATCGAATACCATTCTACGTACCATTCATGGTAATACTCTTAATATTTCTACCAAGAAGGCTCTCATTTTCAAATTGTCCGGTAATGAGTGAGTCAATCAGTCCATCCGAATCGGGCAAAACAAGGAGAACCGTTGACATTAGAACCTTGATTTTTGGCATGAACGTGCATTAGGGACTGTTACCGGCAAGTTTTGAGCTGACCAGCTTTTGATGAAAATTTGATCTACTTAGGTGACCTATAAACCTAAACATGTCTTAATGCCTCCTAATCCATGGAAATGCGCTTGATTAGGTCAATGTCAGTTTGACCTGATCTTATTTGGTCAAGGTCAATGTGACCTACTTACAGACCTAATTAGGTGACCTAGAAACATCAAAATTGGCAAAAACATGTCTCAATGCCTTCTATGACCATGGAAGTGGTCAGTCTTAGGTCAGGGTACACACTAAAATCATATCAAACCCTACTTCGTAGGTCCTGTGACGTTAGTCACACTGCCATGTTCAGTTAACTTGGATATCTTATTAACAATATTTATGTGAAAATCGGTAACGCTGTATACTTGTCCCACTACAGGTATATGTTGAAGAGGGTAAAATTGCACACGATTTTCTCCAACCAGATCAGTGCTCCTATGAATGCGTATATATATAAACATTATTAAAGTGATCGTTAACCCTCAAGTAAAGTTTCCATCAAATGAAAGATCATTGGAAACAATGTCCGAAAATATTTATTGTAATTTTTTACGATTTTATTACACAGAGTAAACTGCAAATAAAGCATGGTATTCTATGGTGGTCTGTTGTAATCAAATGTAGGTCCAGTGACATCACACTGCCTTAATACATATATTTCAAACTTTGTATGGACTTTCCAATGCTTGATTCAAGGTGTGTATACTTTGAGTTTCAACACAGACTCACATGTTTCACCAAAATCTGGGAGATGGTAACTCATGAGTGTCAAGTCAATTTGAATCTTGCATTAAATTTCCCCGATTTTGATGAAACATGCACATTTGAACAACGAGTCTGTGTTGAAACTCAAAGTATACACACCTTTAGCTTGAATCAAGCATTGGAAAGTGCATATAAAGTTTAAAATATATGTATTAAGGCAGTGTGACGTCACTGGACCAAGATATGATTGCAACAGACCATCATAGAATACCATGTTTTATTTGCAGTTTACTCTGTGTAATAAAATCGTAAAAAAATACAATAAATATTTTCGGACACTGTTTCCAATGATCTTTCATTTGATGGAAACTTTACGTGAGGGTTTACGATCACTTTAAGGAAAACAATCTCGTTGCCCATTTCTTTCTAGGGAAATGCATGTCAGAGCTTCTCTACAGTAATTCAAACACTTTTGTGAAATAAAGATGTATTAGCGCAGCCTTTGATCAGTCTGCGTCTTGATATTATGTTATATTGACGTTTAGACACGCTCCAGTGACAGATTTTTATTCTCCGAGATCCCTTTAATAATATTGAGCATCTCCGATGTTTGCCTCGGTATAACATGCCTCGCCAAGGGCTTTGAACATCGATGGATGGGGAAGATGGCTTTGGCTTTAAGTACAAGTTAATGTACATTTTATGGATACTGAGTGAGTACTGTACGAATGATTAGTTCATGTCCATTCTGCAATATCCACCCGGATATACACCTGGGTTCGTTTACGATACAACTTGACCTCTGGGTGAATGTTACTGATTAATATTTGACACAGCCCAATAGTAAACTGTCCATCTCTGCAGTTGCTACTCAGATTCTCGCTCGAGCTATCTAAATCATCATATGTTTTTCAATATAGCCAAGTTAATAAAGATTTAAATAACAGTATTGTAATCCAATATCGGAAGTGTCCGAAGACGTGCGATTCATTTCGTAAAGCCAACCTTCATTGAGGTATGCCTTTAGCGATCTTAGAAGAACTAATTACATTAGGAGTCTGGCATATAAACCTGATGCTCCATAATTAAGTGCACTCCATCGCATATTAGGTCCAATGACTATAGAAATAGAATGCTAATTTGTAGTGTAGACCGATGATTCCTTTATAATCTCGATGTCTTTGATTTCAGCCCCCAGCTAATATAGTTATAGCTAATATAGAACAATTTCCAATAACACAGATCGGGTCCCCTCTCCAAACAATACTAAAATATGTTCGCTTTAATGGCTGAGGCCGTAGACACGGCTCTCGGGGAAAATATCGAAGACTCTTACATAGATAATACTTCCTTTTGGGTATGTTCAAAGCGTTAGTGAAAACTGACCGAACTATTTTTTAAAACGAATCACTGACGCACTGGCGAGTTGATATTTAGGTAAGTTACCAATAATGTTTCTTTCCAGTCAGATTATGGGTTAATGCCTTGTTACAGTTAACAGATAAGAGCCCTGTTAATCAGAGTGATAACATTGTCCTACAACACAATCTATTTAATATGTGAGTATGTGCTCTATAAAGCCAACACTGAGCAATGCTAATATAATATTTTCAGCCAAACCTCTCATCCAAGGGTTCTTGAAACGTATATCATGGAAATAAGGCGCTCCACATCTGTGTTCATCTAGTATAACATTTCTAGTGTATGAAAGCATTATCCACTTTATCAACATCACAAATCAATACATATATTAGCAATAACTCTAAGTTAAGACACGTGGTTAGAATTCCTTAATTTATATTATGTGGTGAGTCAGCGAGCAAAATCTCCTCCCTTGAAAAACTCCTCTCTTTCGCCGCCACAAAACAAAAAAATCATCTCCCATGAACATTATTAAAATTCAACATTTTATCTCAAACATAATCAAAGATCAACATAGATTTTATTGGTCCGGATTTTTCAAAAGTAGAGCCAAAGAAAATCCGATTTGGCGAGCGAGTGAGATTTAACGTCGTTCAGCATTATTTCGGCCATATAGCGATCATATAACTAACTATGATATGATTAATTGGACATGTGTAACTACCCATGTACAGGCATCATGTAGAGAAATTAATCCACATGTGGAAGCAGACATGGTACAAACTGATGCTGTCGCATTCTCTCTTTATGGCAACCAATCCCAGATATGCGGGGCAGTTGTATACGTCTTAAATATATGGCCTGATAAGTTAAACAATTCAATATACGAAATCTATTTGAACGAAAATTAAATTTATTGACAAAAACCATTCCATTCAAGTGATGGGCTTCTTCATTTCGAAACTTCAACACCTATACAGTCGGATAATCTGAACCACGTGTTTGACGTAAATGTTCGTATTTTATCGAAATCTTGGAATTGCTGTATCTAAACCATGCTCGCTGAATTCCAGATTGTTCATTTGACCAATCTGTCTGAACAGTAACTTGTTTAAGGCAAACCTATATGCCACCATCTTGATTTCTTATCGAGACTCTCTCCGATAAAGCAGGATGGCTGGATATAGGTGATGTGCTCGTGACCAAGGCTTAGTCACTTAATTACTTCTACGCTTTTCCTAATGGTAATATTCGAGAATTTCAGGTCATCAATTACGTCATCATGCGACATGAAAATAATAAGAACACAAGATGGTTTCATACAAGCGAGAAGCGGTCAGCGGGATTCAATGATGTCAGCAAGACATGATGCTGTTCTATACATAAAATCCTAATCACCGACCATTATTTGTTATCCAAATGAATTTCCAAGTCGTTTCCAAAGCATTACCTCAGCCACGTTTTGATTGTGCTGAACATTTCAACACCATGGGGTTGTAAAACACATCATACGGCCCCCAACCGAATAAGCGGAATTTATAGACACAAGTTACAAAAAGTAGCGCAAGACATCTTGCACTCTACCGTCGTATTTTGTGGTCAGTGTACTATATTTATCACAGAATTTGAGAAACTTTTACTGGAGGCGTTTACTGGAGGCATCATAATTTTGTACCAATTTAACAAATGGTTAAGCTGAAATAATCCATCACACTATAAAGGAAAACCTGCTGCCTGTTTTCGCTACATGACGCAGCACCAGGGTTGGTGAATAAGATAGCACCTTCCAGGCGGTTCAAAAGTAGAGAGTCAACGGTCATCGTGTCACAGTAAAGCGATTCTTCCCCAGTGATGACCACAGATTGACAATTGATCTTCTTTACCCGATCAGTAGGGAATTATTGTTGTTGCATAGCCGTTCTTTTCATGTCCGTCAGAGTAAATGAAAGAAGCAATACTCTTTTCCACGAGGATACATCCCTGGGGTATTTTCACTGAGTAGATCCATAATCGGTTCAGGAAGTATTGAACAGTGTATTCCTCATATCACATTCCTTGTTTACTGATCGGAGGTCACAAAATAATTTGTTCAGTTCATCACGAAATGTTGGACAACACTGGTGAAGGACATAACATATCAGTACTGGCTTGATAGTCAACGCCATTATTTAAACGTTACATAACACGATTTTACTGGCTCTGTATCTTCATTTCGTATGATGGACTACCGTTATCATTTCCAAATTCCTTTACAAATTCTATGACAGTTTCTGCAAATAATACTATGATTAACTTGCATTTTTATCGTTCCCGGTTATGAAGAAACATTCATTAGGGGGAACCCGACTGGCTTCAGATATGATACAATCAGTTCAATCTGAACGACACCAATCAAGAACACTGAAAATCCCTGCAGTTAACCGTAGCCATATGACTATCGCGCCAAAGGCAAAAGTTCATCATAATCCACTCCAGAAAAGACGAAATTTAAACCGCACGCTACATGAACGGTGAAAGGGATCGTAAAACGTCCTAAGATGTTATATAGAAGGATTCGCTCGCTGAGCCATCCATGGACTGTTACTGCAGAGGAAATCCGCCTGAACAGTTGCGAAAATTACTGAGCAGTATGTGTACAGTGCCTCGAAGTTACTGACAGATATGGGTCTGAAGATTCCGCGCAGTATCATTCAGTTATTGCGCAAATCAATCAGTATTAGGATCTTTCTTCATAGTACTGATATATGTTGGGTGCTGCACAGTAATACACTGTATATCGCATCCTCCCCACAGCGCATGCTCCATTTCGCAGGCTCCATTATCCATCCCTGCCTCCAATAGCTGAAGTTGACCTTTACTACGTTGTTATGACGTATAGGGGAAAACCTACGTACGCACGGTTCAGTTTGAATCCGGCCGAACAAGTCCTTCAGTTTTGCACATGAGCGACCTACTTTCCATATGCTCTGTCCAGATAAACAGGGGAAATAATCTCCAGATAATTCTTTTCAACGCTAGGTCAACAGAGGTATTATGCAAACTTAAAAAAGTAATCGAAATATTCGGCAAACATCTATTTCACTATATATGATGTCACTTCCGACGATGTGCGCGAAGGACCCGAATCCGGTCCAAAAATCTGACTGGTGGCTGGGGTACTATTAGACCCCCAGCGAGGTGGTTGTGTATATCGTTGCTTTGATCGGACAGGCATTCCCTTTATACAGGTGTTCGGGGTTCGCACACTCCATTCTCATATGGATTGGAGAGGCGCCGGTTTCCGAGCAATCACACGAGAAGGTGTGTCTCCTGTTATGTTAAACGAATTCACAGATTAAACACATCCAGAGGTCCAAACATTTCATTTCATGTTAATTTTATCGATTCGAATTCATACGATCTAACGATGTATATCAACCTGAAGCATAGTTATGACTCAAATAATTGCGAAGCGTTCCTTTTAAATCCATGATAAATCCGCGATAAATCCAGATGTTGAAGCAGAGGCTCTTACATAAATCTTCCTTAGGACTGTCAAATGCTACTTTCAGTTCCTCGTTCCAAGGGGGTCTGCCAGAGACACCTTTCTTTGTGAGGTTGGTCGGAAAACAAACATTGTCAAAGAAATTTTGAGAGATGCGATTATACACTTCTATACCAGCTACAGGATTGGGATATTGAATAAGCGTCCTTGATTTTCCCAACCTTGTGCGCTTGTATCAACTTTTCGTTTCCGCTTGATGACCCAAAACTGGTATGAGCATAACCATGAGCAGGGACAGTAATAGTATAGCATATATGTGGATTATATGGATGCATTGTGCGTTTAACGATAAAAGCATGCAACTCAGCACAGAGTTAGATCATGAACGTAAAAACATTTTTAGATATGGGGTCATCGCAGATTTGTCCTATGTAGGTCATGGCTGCTATTTTACAAAATAGCTCCATCAGTTTCTGCTTCTGCATATATACTGGACGGTATCGAAAGAACGATAACGAATTATGAGCTAAAACTGTTTGATTTGCCAGAATTGCCAGAATTTCATATGGGCATCATCTCAAGCTAAGTTGTATAAGCTTTGGTGCCGAGGATCATGGGTATATTCAAAATGGCGGTCATGAAGGATCCTCAGAAACATGCGGTTTAGGTGTTTCTCATACCAGATTTGACATTTTACTTGCCTGTAAATGGGTTAAACTAATCAATGTTCCAATAAATAATCAGTCTATTTTAGATTCCACATGTTTTAGAAAGAACAGTCTATCAGAGTAGGCAATGAAGTTTGGAAAATGACCACCTGTGACGTGATGGTGTTCCTGCTTGTATGCGCGATATATGTTGGAAATTTGGTGCAGAATTTGATAATAGAATGCAACTTGGCGCAAAGTTTGACCACGACTTACTACTATTTTAGAATACAGCCTAAGGCAATCGCACGTTTGTCATGGCGTCTAATTTACAATATGGTCGCCATCAGCTAGTATGATTAATTCATTAATGTTTGATGTTTTTCATCCCGCTTATTTGCAGTTTTGTCTGAATGTGCATGAGTGTAATTTGCCAGTGCTACTTTTCCTCTTGAAAGAATCTGATATCAATGCGACCAAACACTCACCCCCGAGGCTACACATGTCAAATCTTGCTACAACCTTATCTGACTTGGCCAATACCTGACACAGGTAACCTGTTTGACGAAATGTATTGTTCTCAACGTTTAATCACTTGATAATTCCTCCATAAATCTAGTGTATTTCACGTAAATAGCCCATCTGGCAGTGCATGGATGTGCTTCATTACTCATACACCCCATTTTGCATGGATGTTTTCTGCGACATTTTTTTTTTTACAAACTAAATATGCAGGCAAACCAATGTCATTTTGAATAGCCCTGCTTTGTACTATATTTTTTAAATGAGATGGTGGGATATCACCAGTGACTGCTGGTGGACGTTTCGTCCCCGAGGTCCGCCCCCTGTACAGAGCTTTTGGTCTTTGATATATGTTGGCATTTGTGTGAAGTTGATGCTGGGTCGACATCGGGTCTTTTGTGTTAAATGCCGTCATTTCATCTGACGACGATACAGCTTACCAATACCCAGTGTACGAGTTGTCACAGCGAAGCAGCTCACCATTTACCAATATACGAGTTGTCAGAGCATTTCCATCATAGCTCTCTAGATTTGTATCTAATACCGCTTGTGCCGGTGCTAGGGGCCGTGTGGTCATATCATCCAAGTTGCCACATGAACAGGTACAATAAAAGCGTACCTGAGATACAACACATATCACGAATCGTTAGATTCTTGGTATGTGCTTTTTGTCTTTTTGAATTTGGTGCTAATACTGTTATATGGAATATGGAATAGGTCTTTGGATTATGGACGCGGATATTCTCTAATGGACGACGGCTGGATTATGAATGACGGACTAGACGCTTGTAATTAGAATAGGTTAACCGGAAGACTATACTGTGAAGTCATGTGGCTCTGCCAGTATGTCAGCACCTCTTCCCACTTCCCTTATATGTGTTGTAATCAATCCAGCTTTCAATACTTTTTCGTTTCATAGCTGTGACGCAATGCTCAATGATAGCAAATGTGTTTCCCGCCTCCTCCTCCTCATCCGCCATTCGCCATGCCATTATTATAATATTCTCCATTTTTCAGTGTTCGGTGTCTATGTCAGGTAAAAAGTGAACCTTGTCAATCATGCATATTAATGGTATATATGCGGTGCTGTGAAAGCAATTATACAAGTTGATACTTTCTTATATGTCCGTGTTGCTATTTTGGTTGTTATAAGTTCGAAGAGGACGGATGGTTACCCGGGATATGTTGAGGTATTGGTACGTCGAATCCGACAGGTTTGGATAATTCATTCTTCGAGGTGGTCATTGGAGAGGTGACAAACTAAGACGGAAGTGTGGCCCCATGAGGAGATCAAACCTAACACTAATTGATGTCATAGAAGAGGAATAAAAATAGCATTCAATGACAATAATAACGTTCATTTCTGACGGGGAATACAGATATTGCTTTCTTACTGTACATCGACTATGTCAAAATTGAAAGCTGACCCCTGCGAACATATAGATACTGACACATGTCATGTAATCTTCCCAAAAGTTCTGGAAACTGTTGACCTTCTTTGAGGCATTGACAGTGTTACGTCATAAACGATAATAGAAAAACCTTTTGTGAAGTCAAGGATTAACAATCAAATATTTATTTACAATAGTAAAATCATATACAAATTAAGTAAGGTCAATACAACAAACAAATGAGAAATATAGTATTACTGTTCAATGCTATACCGGTGTATATTTCACAGTCCGTACTGACGCACAAATCTCTATACAGTCCGTTCCGCACAAATCGCTATCTCTATACAGTCCATGCCGCACAAATCGCTGTTCTGTATTTTGATAGTCCAACACCCTGTTGTCCAGTTTCCGACAGTTCAATCACGTAGATAACACAGCGCCAAGAGTCAATTCACTGGAATATACAATCCAGCAGTCCGTAATTTCAGACAAAAGGCAAGACAGTATAATGCACCCACAGAAAAGCCGTTTGAATTCCCTACTCGATCTCTGAATGTTGGGCTATTGATGCTCTATGAGGCATTAGAGATAATTCTACAAATCAATCAGGTTTCCAGAACACATAGCTTTGACGCAAGATCTGACCCAAATACAATCCACAACAGCTTCGAGAAAAGTCCATGACTATAGAATGTAAACAAGCTTACGTAGCTCTATTATTCGAGAAATATCCACAGTGTCTAATAATAATACCATGACACTCCCCCTCTTAAAAAAAGAAAGTTTCAAACTTGGAATTTTTTTGACAATTCAAAACATTAAAAACAAAATCTATATTACAACAGCAAAATGTTGACAAACATATGTACATTATATGCGAGACAAACAATCAGCATTCAAATTGTCCTTGCCCTTAATATGTCTGATTTTCAATGTTGTATTCTTGTAACACCAAAATCCATCTCAACAATCTTTGATTTTTGTTGTTCATCTTACTTATGAAAACAAGTGGATTGTGATCACTGAATACAGTAATTGGTAACGATGAAGAAGTAACATAAACATCGAAATGTTGTAAAGCCAATATCATTGCCAAACGTTCTTTCTCTGATGTTTACCAAATTTACGTGAAAAATAACATATTGGGTGATCTACACCATCTATACCTTCTTGTAACAAAACGGCACCAACAGCAACATCACTAGCATCTACAGCCAGTTTAAAAGGTGAACCAAAATCTGGTGCTGAAAGAACTGGCGCGCTCTTGAGTATTGCTTTCAGGTTTTCAAAAGCTGATTCACATTTATCGGTCCAAACAAAACTTACCCTCTTTCTTAAGAGTTGAGTTAAAGGTTCAGTAATATCTGGAAAATTTGGACAAAATTTTCTGTAGTAACCAGCCATACCCAAGAAACGCATCAGTTGTCTCTTACATGTTGGTCTTGGAAATAGCGAGATAGCAGTAACTTTAGCATCTACAGGTTTTACCTGATCCTGACCTACAACATGACCCAAGAATGTCACACGTACATGTCCAAATTCACTTTTTCCAATGTTGACTGTCAGCTGGGCGCCACTCAGCCGATTGAACAGTGCGCGAATTCTCTGTAGATGATCTGTCCATGTATCGCTGTAGACAATGACGTCATCAATGTAAGTCTCACATCCTTTCAAACAAGAAGTAACACGGTTGATGAGACGCTGGAACGTGGCTGGAGAATATTTCATTCCAAATGGCATAACTTTGTACTGGAACAGAACCTCCGGAGTGACGGATGCTGATATCTCCTTCGCACGATCTGTCAGTGGAACTCGCAAAAATCCTTTCAGAAGATCAAACTTTGACACGCACTTGGCACTTCCCACTTTATCAATGCAATCGTCAATGCGTGGAATAGGGAATGTCTCTGTTTTGGTCAATGTGTTCACCTTTCTGTAGTCAGTACACATCCTGTAACTGCCATCTGGCTTTGGAACGAGGATACAAGGTGAACTTCAGTTACTATTACTTGGTTCAATGAAGTCATTGTCCAATAAATACTGAATCTCTTTTTCAGATAGTTTTGTTTAATGGGATTCAAACGGTATGGGTGCTGCTTTACTGGATTAGAATCTCCGACATTGACGTCATGTGAAGTTGTATCAGTCCGAGTGGGGATATCGGGAAACAAATTTTCATATTGACTGAGCAGAGTTCGGAGTTCTTCCTGACGCGCTGGTTCAAGAACTTTTCCTTCAGCAGTTTAAGTGATCCTCTAACTGTATGACCAAAGACTAATTCAAATGGACAGAAGCCTAAAGACTCTTGGACAGACTCTCTAACAGCAAACAATAACAAATGTATGCCTTCATCCCAGTCTTTTTCAGTGTCAAAACAATAAGCTCTAATCATGTTCTTTAATGTCTGGTGGAATCTTTCTAATGCGCCTTGGCTTTCTGGGTGGTATGCAGATGATTTATACTGCTTTATTCCCAATTCATGCATGACTTGTTGAAAATGCCTGACATGAAATTGGATCCATGATCATACTGAACAGACTGGGGTTGGTCGACAAGTTTGAAAAACTTAGCTAAGGCCTTAACAATAGTTTTTGTCTTAATATTCCGTAAAGGAATGGCCTCAGGAAACCTGGTTGAAGCACACATGATTGTTGTCATGATATTATTATTATTAGACACTGTGGAATTTCTAGAATAATAGAGCTACGTAGGCTTGTTTACGTGGGTTAATCGCTTCGATCTTTCTGGAAGATTATCTAGGCCAGATGATGTAATGCATATTCAAGAGGCTTCTTGATTTGGTAGAATGTACTGGAATGCCACATAGAGTATAAATAGCCCCACAGTCATTCGTTCTGGGGGAATTCAAACGACTTTTCTGTGGGTGCATTATACTGTCTTACCTTTGTCTATATTCCTGTGAATTGACTCTTGACGCTGTGTTATCTACGTGATTGAACTGTCGGAAACTGGGCAACAGGGTGTTGAACTATCAAAATACAGAGCAGTGATTTGTGCGGCACGGACTGTATAGAGATTTGCACGTCAGTACGGACTGTGAAATATACACCAGTATAGCATTGAACAGTAAGACTATATTTGACATTTGTTTGTTTTATTAACCTTGCTTGATTATATGATTGTTAATCCTTGACTTCACAAAGTTTTCTGTTACGTTTTTTCTATTATCGTTTATGACGTAACAGAAATTGGGGGCCTGCCCGCGAGCTTTGTTTACATTCCAGGTTTGCAACATAGTTCTAAATTGATACATTGTCTAAATTTGTGAAGTCGGGGAGTAGTATATTATCAGCATGTCATTTGAACCAGCACAGTTTGCTTCAAAGCCTAGTCAGGAGGTATTTTACGAACTACGTAAAGAGCATTTGTTCGCGCTGTGTAAATTCCTACAAATTAAAGCTAACACATCTTTGAGAAAGCAAGAAATTAAGAAACTCATTATTAAACATTTTGTTAGAAAACAACTTTGGGATGAAAGTGATTTTGATTTAACTGTGGAAACAGCTGATGATTTGAAAATAAGGAAATTAGAATTGCAAAATCAGCTGGAATTAAAGAAATTAGAGTGAGAAAAAGAGGTAGAGCAAATGAAAGACAGTTTCAGTTAGAGAGAGAAAAATTAGAGAAAGAAAGAGACATAGAATCAGAGAGAAAAAGGTTAGAAAAAGAGGAAAAATTAGAGAGAGAAAGGGAACAAAGAGACTTTCAGTTAAAAATGAAGCGTATGGAATTACAGTCGCAAACAAGTCCTCCTGCAGATGAACCTGTACAACAAAAATCAAGCCATTTCAGGAAAAAGAAGTTGATAATTTTTGCATTTTGAGAAAATTTTTGAAAATTTAAACTGGCCAAAAGAAAATTGGAGTTTACTTCTTCCACGTGTTTTGATCGGTAAGGCAAGGGACATTTACACTCAATTGACGGTAGTGCAAGCATTAAATTATGATACAGTGAAGGATTTAATCCTTAAAGGTTATAAATTAGTTCCTGAAGCCTATAGACAACAGTTTCGTAGAAGTGAAAAAGGAAGCTCTCAGATTCCTGTAGAATTTGCCAGTTCAAAAGAACAGTTATTTGATAGGTGGTGTACTTCGGTTAAAATTGACAATCAATTTGAAAGCCTTAAACAGCTTATGTTGGTGGTGGAATTTAAAAGGTGTATCCATGATGATATTAGAACATTTCTTGATGAAAAGAATGCCAACACTTTAGACCAAGCAGAACGATTTGCTGATGAATACTCTCTGACACACAAATTATCATTTGTCAATGCTGTTAAGCCAAGTTCATTCCAGTCTAATCACTCAGGTAACAAACCCAGTTCTTTCTCAGGGCCTAAAACTTTTAACCCCGGTTACAAAGGTCAAACACAAAGTCTCAGTCACCCACGTTTAACACTCAAAATAAGTCTCCTGTTTGCAGCTATTGTAAGGGGACGGCCATTAATGGCTGATTGTTTTGAATTGAAAAGAAAACAACAAGATCAAACCTTTCAAAAGCCCAGTGGTTTCCTCACTTCAAGATCTGTGCCCAAGCGGGCTAGTGACGTTCATAGTTTATATGACGTTAAGATGGCCAGGGACACTGTTTCTATTAGTTCTATCAAGAGAACAGTTTTTCAAATCCTGTTATGGAGATTTCTGAACCATTTATCCACAATGATTTTGTGTCACTTTCAAGTGATTTTTCTAATGCTACTCCTGTGAAGATTTTGCGAGACACGGGTGCGTCCCAGTCTCTTTTGTTGGCAGATATTTTGCCGTTTTCTTATTCTTCATCTGCAGGCAGTAATTTCCTGATTAAAGGAGTAGATTCTGTAAATTACACACCCGTTCCGCTCCATAACGTTCATCTGTCTTCCGACTTGATTTCTGGACCTGTTACGGTGGGTATTAAAGGTAGTTTACCATTTAAGGGTGTTCAATTACTTCTTGGCAATGATCTTGCGGGAGATAAGGTCGGGGTTAACCCGATTGTAACTGACAAGCCTTGTTTGGATCAGATCCATGATCCAGTTGAAGACGAAATTCAAAGTTTGTATCCTGCTTGTGCAGTTACTAGAGCCATGAGTAAATTGGCTGCGGAGTCCGAAAAGTCTCTTAAAGATGACGTCATCGATGACGTTTGTTTGGCCGACACTTTCGTGTGTTTAATGATAAGGCTGATAAGCCACATTTTGGTAGCAAACTGGAATGTTCTAATGACAAAATTCCAAAATCACGGCTGGTTAATGAACAGCATAGTGACAAGAACATTTCCAAGTTGTTTGACAGAGCAGTAGATGAGTGTGATGTAACTCAAGAGTGTGTGTGTTACTTTTGTAAGAATGGTGTTCTTATGCGCGAATGGCGACCGCCAGATGTGTCACCTGTTGATCTGTGGGCAGTTAAGTATCAGATTGTAGTACCAAATTCATATCGTTCAGATATCCTCAGACTAGCCCATTTACGTGTTAACAAAACATATTACAAAATTCTAAATCATTTCTATTGGCCAAATTTAAAGAAAGATGTTACGGAATTTTATAGGTCATGCCACACATGTCAAATGGTAGGAAAACCAAACCAAACCATACAAAAGGCCCCTCTACAACCAATCCCTGCATTTGAGGAAGCATTTAGTAGGGTGATTATAGATTGTGTCGGTCCATTACAAAAAACAAAGTCAGGCAATCAATACATGTTAACAGTCATGTGTGCTTAAATCAGGTTCCCTGAGGCCATTCCTTTACGGAATATTAAGGCAAAAACTATTGTTAAGGCCTTAGTTAAGTTTTTCACACTTGCCGGCCTACCCCAGTCCGTTCAGTCTGATCAGGGATCCAATTTCATGTCAGGAAGTTTTCAACAAGTCATGCATGAATTGGGAATAAAGCAGCACAAATTATCTGCATACCACCCAGAAAGCCAAGGCGCATTAGAAAGATTTCACCAGACATTAAAGAACATGATTAGGACTTATTCTTTTGAAACTGAGAAAGACTGGGATGAAGGCATACATTTGTTATTGTTTGCTGTTAGAGAGTCTGTTCAAGAGTCTTTAGGCTTCAGTCCATTTCAATTAGTCTTTGGTCATACAGTTAGAGGACCACTTAAACTGCTAAAGGAAAAGTTCCTAGACAGTGATCTTGACTCATGTAGCCTCTTACAATATGTGTCGGACTTTCGCACCAGGTTGACTAAAGCACGTGATTTGACCATGTCAAATTTAAAGTCAGCACAAAAAGGTATGAAAATAGCCTATGATAAGCATGCCCTTAAACGAAGTTTCAAACCTGGTGAGAAGGTACTGGCTTTTCTGCCTATTCCTGGTAATCCACTTAAGGCTAGATATTATGGTCCTTATGTCATTGAAAAGAAATTAAGTGACCTTAATTATGTAATTCAGACTCCTGACAGGCGTAAAAACAAACAGTTATGTCATGTAAATATGTTAAAGTTATACATAGACAGAGATAGCACTAACAGTACTGTCCAGCCTGTAAGTGTAGTTAGTTCTGACCCTGATAATAATGAAACTTGTGAAGAGCTCATGACAGCGGCGAAATTACAGAACTCTGACATTCTACTTAATTTGGATTCCAATTTGTGTCATCTTGAACCAGCGCGTCAGGAATAACTTCGTATAAGTATACTAAATCTATAGCCACCAAAATATTCAATTACTCTAATGCTGTCAAGGAGTTTGACTGGAACATATACACGTCGGGGGGCTATAGTTGTGATTGTGATTCGTCGAATTTCATCTATACACCATACAAACATGTTGTGACTGGTGACCTTGATGTGGTGAGTGATAAGGACCTCAGATAACTCCTGATGAAGGGACCTAAATATAGAGAGCCGAGAAATATAAATCTGAAGGCCGACCAGAAGATAGTCCTGTCTGCTTTGGAACAGTACGTTATTGATTGGTCTAAGCGAGAAAAGGTTGAACCTACAGTACTCGCTGATTGACTGGACCTCACCAAGAGCATGGCCGTTGAAACAGTCCGCCATATTGACAGAAATACCCTTCCCCAAGCAAAACAAGTAATGAGAAGCCCCAATTCGCAAGAAGTCCTAGCAAATCTCCAGAGTAAATTCGTCATAGTCCCAGGAGACAAAGCTCCAAATAATATAATATTCATATGTAAATATTACTATTACCAGGTGCTGGTTGAAGAATTGAGTGTAAACATATAGTCATCAAATACGTCTACTGACTCTCAAACTGCATTTACTCTGGAAGATTTATTTAACAACCACAAAACGTTTCTTAGGGAAAGAGGTATTTGTCTTTCCACCAAACATAACGATATACCAAAAGTATACTGGACTCCCAAAATGCATACATCACCATGCAAAGCTAGATTCATAGCTGGTTCTAGAAGCTGCACCACCAAGTTTCTTTCAACCCTGTTGACGAGGGCCCTTCAGGAGGTAAAAGCATTTTGGGAAAGGTATTGCGCCACTATTTCTAAAAACTCTGGCGTTAAATGTATGCGGATATTGAAAAACTCAAAATGTCTTACGGAAGAACTTGATGCTAAAGGTACTAATTGTGCACCCCTATTGGCTGACCTATATCTGTTCTCTTATGAATATGACTATATGCAGGCGCTTTCAAAAACCGATCCATTCAAAGCCCGTTCCTTCTCATTCACCAAACGCTATATAGACGATCTTCTCGCTCTGGATAATCGCTATATAAATCACGCAGTGAGGATATATATCCACCTTCACTGGATTTGAAGGAAACTACAGATAACACTACAGGCACATCATATTCAGACCTATACCTCTATAAAAATGAAGCTGGCCTTCTCTCTCGTCGACTGTATGACAAAAGAGATGATTACAATTTCGACATCGTAAACTATCCCTTTCTGGACAGTAATATTCCAGTGGGACCTGCATATGCCGTATACATATCACGCCTAGTAGCATTTGCTAGATCCTGTGTTAAATGTGAGGATTTTAATCAACGTCACAAAACATTGTTGCAGAAACTTATAAAACAGGGGTACCCCGCCAAGCGCCTTGACTCAAAAATTTTCACATTTGGCGATACATATCGCTTGCTGGTAGCAAAATACGAGCGTAGCGTACAAGATCTACGGCGTTACGTTTCGTAAATTGTGTCCGCTTAACCCGGGGCTAGGGGCCGTACGAACCCATGTACTTCAAGATCCTCATGCTACTCATATGAACAGTCACAATCAAAGCGTTACTGAGATGCATCATCCTTTAGATGACGACTTTACAACGAATATTATGGATTAAGAATACTGATCAGCGATACGGATTTGATATTTTTGGAACACTGTTGACCGCTTCTCTCTTGCAGGAAACAAGCCTATGTTTATGTATAATATGATTGTCTTTTTGAATTTGGTGCTAATACTGTTATATGGAATATGGAATAGGTCTTTGGATTATGGAGACGGATATTCTTTAATGGACGACGGCTGAATTATGAATGACGGACCCGACGCTTGTAATTTCGAACTCTGCTCAGTCAATATGAACATTTGTTTCCCGACATTCCTACTCGGAATAATACAATTTCACATGACGTCAATATCGGAGATTCTAATCCAGTGAAGCTGCACACATATCGTTTGAATCCCATTAAACAAAACTACTTTTTAGTAGATTTAGTATTTATTGGACAATGACTTCATTGAACCAAGTAATAATAACTGGAATTCACCCTGTATCCTCGTTCCAAAGCCAGATGGCAGTTACAGGATGTGAGACTTACATTGATGAAGTCATTGTCTACAGCGATACATGGGAAGCTCATCTACAGAGAATACGCGCACTGTTCCATCGGCTGAGTGACGCCAAGCTGACAGTCAACCTTGGAAAAAGTGAATTTGGACATGCACGTGTGACATTCTTGGGTCATGTTGTAGGTCATGGTCGGGTAAAACCTGTAAATGCTAAGGTTAGTGCTATCTCGCTATTTCCAAGACCAACATGTAAGAGACAACTGATGCGTTTCTTGGGTATGGCTGGTTACTGCAGAAAATTTTGTCCAAATTTTTCAGAACCTTTAACTCCACTCTTAAGAAAGAGGGTAAGTTTTGTTTGGACCGATGAATGTGAATCAGCTTTTGAAAACCTGAAAGCCATACTCAAGAGCGCGCCAGTTCTTTCAGCACCAGATTTTGATTCACCTTTCAAACTGGCTGTAGATGCTGGTGATGTTGCTGCTGGTGCCGTTTTGTTACAAGAAGGAATAGATGGTGTAGATCACCCAATATGTTATTTTTCACGACGTAAATTTGACAAACATCAGAGAAATTATTCTACAATTGAGAAAAAATATTTAGAAATGATATTGGCTTTACAACATTTTGATGTTTATGTTACTTCTTCATCGTTGCCAATTACTGTATTCAGTGACCACAATCCACTTGTTTTCATAAGTAAGATGAAAAACGAAAATTAAAGATTGTTGAGATGCAGTTTGGTGTTACAAGAATACAATATTGAAATCAGACATATTAAGGGCAAGGACAATTTGATTGCCCATTGTTTGTCTCGCATATAATGTACATATGTTTGTCAGCATTTTTGCTGTTTTAATATAGATTTTTTTTGCAATAACGTTTTGAATTGTCAAGAAAGTTCCAAGTTTGATACTTTCTTTTTTTTAGTAGGGGGAGTGTCATGGTATTATTATTAGACACGGTGTATATTTCTAGAATAATAGAGCTACGTGGGCTTGTTTACGTGGGTTAATCGCTTCGATCTTTCTAGAAGATTATCTAGGCCAGATGATGTAATGCATATTCGAGAGACTTCTTGGTTTGGTAGAATGTACTGGAATGCCACATAGAGTATAAATAGCCCGACAGTCAGTCGTTCTGAGGGGAATTCAAACGGCTTTTCTGTGGGTCCATTATACTGTCTTACCTTTGTCTGAAATTATGGACTGCTGGATTGTATATTCCTGTGAATTGACTCTTGGCACTGTGTTATCTACGTGATTGAACTGTCGGAAACTGGACAACAGGGTGTTGGACCATCAAAATACAGAACAGCGATTCGTGCGGCACAGACTGCATAGAGATCTGTACGTCAGTACGGACTGTGAAATATAAACCAGTATAGCATTGAACAGTAAGACTATATTTGACATTTGTTTGTTGTATTAACCTTGCTTAATTTGTGTATGATTTTAGTATTGTAAATAAATATTTGACTGTTAATCTTTGACTTCATAAAGTTTTCTGTTACGTGTTTTCTATTATCGTTTATGACGTTACGTTGTTAACATGTATTGATTGCCTGACTTTGTTTTCGGTAATGGATCGACACAATCTATAATCATCCTACTAAAGGCTCCGAAAATGCAGGGATTGGCTGTAGAGGGGCCTTTGGTATGGTTTGGTTTGGTTTTCCTACCATTTGACATATGTGGCATGACCGACACCTTTCTTTAAATTTGGCCAATAGAAATGATTTAGAATTTTGTAATATGTTTTGTTAACACCTAAATGGCCTGAAAGAGGTGTTTCATGGGCTAGTCTGAGGATATCTCAACGATATGACTTTGGTATCACAATCTGATACTTAACTGCCCACTCATCATCAGGTGACACATCTGGCGGTCGCCATTTGCGCATAAGAATACCATTCTTACAAAAGAAACACACATGATCTTAATTTATATCACATTCATCTACTGCCCTGTCAAACAACTTGGAAATGTCCTTGTCACTATGCTGTTCATTAAGCAGCTGTGATTTTCAAATTTTGTCATTAGAGAATTCCAATTTGCTATCAAAATGTGGCTTATCAGCCTCATCAGCTAAACACACGAAAGTGTCAGCCAAACTAACGTCGTCGATGACGTCATCTTTAAGAGACTTTTCAGACTCCTCAGCCAATTTACTCATGGCTCTAGCAACTGCACAAGCAAGATACAAACTTTGAATTTCGTCTTCAACTGCATCATGGATCTGATCCAAACAAGGCTTGTCAGTTACAATCGGGTTAACCCCGACCTTATCTCCCGCAAGATCACTGCCAGGAAGTAATTGAACACCCTCAAATGGTAAACTACCTTTAATACCCACCGTAACAGGTCCAGAAATCAAGTCGGAAGACAGATGAACGTTATGGAGCGGAACGGGTGTAAAATGTACAGAATCTACCCCTTTAATCAGGACATTACTGCCTGCAGATGAAGAGTCAGAAAACGGCAAAATATCTGCCAACAAAAGAGACTGGGACGCACCCCTGTCTCACAAAATCTTCACAGGAGTAGCAACAATGCAACAATGTGTTGTGACGTTGATTAAAATCATCACATTTAACACACGATCTAGCAAATGCTACTAAGCGAGATATGTATACGGCATATGCAGGTCCCACTGGAATATTACTATCCAGAAAGGGATAGTTTACGATGTCGAAATTGTAATCATCTCTTTTGTCATAAAGTCGACTAGAGATAATGCCCGCTTCATTTTTATAGAGATAGAGATCTAAATAATATGTGCCTGTAGGGCTATCTGTAGTTTCCTTCAAATCCAGTGAAGGTGGATATATATCCTTCACTGCGTCATTTATATAGCGATTATCCACAGCGAGAACATCGTCTATATAGCGTTTGGTGAATGAGAAGGAACGGGCTTTGAATGGATCGGTTTTTGAAAGCGCCTACATATAGTCATATTCATAAGAGAAACCATTGTGGATAAATGGTTCAAAAATCTCCATAATAGGATCTGAAAAACTGTCAACCTTATCCTTGATAGAACTAATAGGAACAGTGTCCCTGGCCATCTTAGCGTCATATACACTATGAACGTCACTAACCTGCATGGATAAAGATCTTAAAGTGAGGAAAACAATGGGCTTTTGAAAGGCTTGATCTGGTTGTTTTCTTGTCAATTTAGAACAATGATCCATTAAATGGCCTTCCTTCTTACAATAACGACAAACGGGAGACTTATTTTAAGTGTTAAATGTGGGTAACTGAGACTTTGTGTTTGACCTTTGACCTTTGTAACTGGGGTTAAAAGTTTTAGGCTCTGAGAAAGAACTGGATTTGTTACCTGAGTGATTAGACTGGAATGAACTTGGCTTTACAGCATTGACAAATGATAATTTGTGTGTCAGAGCGCATTCATCAGGCAAATCGTGCTGCTTGGCCTAAAGTGTTGGCATTCTTTTCACCAAGAAATGTTCTAATATCACCATGGATACACCTTTGAAATTCATCTACCAGCATAAGCTGTCTAAGGCTTTCAAATTGGTTGTCAATTTTAACCGAGGCATACCACCTATCAAATAACTGTTCTTTTGAACGAGCAAATTCTACATGAGTCTGAGAGTTTTCTTTTTCACAACTACGAAACTTTTGTCTATAGGCTTCAGGAACTAATTCATAACCTTTAAGGATTAAATCCTTCACTGTATCATAATTTGATGCTTGCTCTACCGTTAATTGAGTATAAATTTCCCTTGCCTTTCCGATCAAAACGCTTTGAAGAAGTAAACTCCAATTTTCTTTTGGCCAGTTTAAATTTTCAGCAATTTTTTCAAAATGCAGAAAATATTTATCAACTTCTTTCTTCCTGAAATGGTGGGACGAGACGTATTTGACGAGCTGCATCAAATTTTGATTGTGATTGTACAGGTGCATGTGTAGGAGGACTTGTTCGCGATGGTAATTCCAAATGCTTCATTTCTAACTGAAACTGTCTTTCTTTCTCTTTCTCTCTTTCCTTTTTTCTTAACTTTTCTCTCTCTAACTGAAACTGTGTTTCCTCCCTTTCTCTCTCTAATTTTTCCTCTTTTTCTAATTCTAACCTCTTTAATACCAGCTGATTTTGCAATTCTAATTTCTTTATTTCCAAATCATCAGCTGTTTCCTCAGTTAAGTCAAAATCACTTTCATCCCAGAGTTGTTTGCTAACAAAATGTTTAATAATGAGTTTCTCAATTTCTTGCTTTCTCAAAGATGTTTTAACTTTAATTTGTAGGAATTTACACAGCGAGAACAAATCCTCTTTGCGTAGTTCGCTAAATTCCTCCTCACTAGGCTCTGAGGCAAACTGTGCTGGGTCAAATGACATGCTGATAATATGCTACTCCCTGACTTCACAAATTCAGATAATGTATCAATTTGGAACTATGTTGCAAAAACAGATCAGCTGGCAGCTGTAATGTAAACAATGCTCCCGAACAGGTCCCCAATTTCTGTTACGTCATAAACGATAATACAAAAAACGCAACAGAAAACTTGTGTGAAGTCAAGGATTAACAATCAAATATTTATTTACAATACTAAAATCATATACAAATTAAGTAAGGTCAATACAAGAAACAAATGAGAATAGTCTTACTGCTCAATGCTATACCGGTGTATATTTCACAGTCCGTACTGACGTGCAAATCTCTATACACTCCGTTCCGCACAAATCGCTATCTCTATACAGTCCGTGCCGCACACATCGCTGTTCTGCATTTTGCTAGTCCAACACCCTGTTGCCCAGTTTCCGACAGTTCAATCACGTAGATAACACAGTGCCAAGAGTCAATTCACAGGAATATACAATTGAACCAAGTAATAGTAACTGGAGTTCACCTTGTATCCTCGTTCCAAAGCCAGATGGCAGTTACAGGATGTGAGACTTACATTGGTGAAGTCATTGTCTACTGCGATACATGGGAAGATCATCAACAGAGAATTCGCGCACAGTTCAATCGGCTGAGTGACGCCAAGCTGACAGTCAACCTTGGAAAAACTGAATTTGGACATGCACGTGTGACATTAATGGGTCATGTTGTAGGTCATGGTCGGGTAAAACCTGTAGATGCTAAGGTTAGTGCTATCTCGCTATTTCCAAGACCAACATGTAAGTGACAATTGAAGCGTTTCTTGGGCATGGCTGGTTACTACAGAAAATTTTGTCCAAATTTTTTACATATTACTGAACCTTTAACCCTACCTGGCCTAGGGGGGAGGCATTATGGCCCCCCTACCAAACTGTCTGCACTATCTCCGGAACGACAAAAATTGGAGAGCTGAAACTCCGCGACTTTATAGTTTATCATATTGGGGTCATTTTGAGCGTCTTTGCATAACCTCCCGAGCAGAGGATCATGGGCAAATTCAAGATGGCGGACACGCGGGGTACCAGAAAAGTGATGTTTTTGTCATATTTCTTCAAAATTTCTGCTGTTCTGCGATGAAAAGTGGGCAAAAACTACTTTATTTCACATCACATTAATATTTACTAATTTATCGTGCAGTTTTTGTGGAGAAATTGCATAAATATAAAATTCGGAAAATCTGACCGAAAAATCGACCAAAAAACGCCGTTTTTGAAAATGACGTCACTGTGACGTCATCGGAGCGGCCATCTTGGATTTTTTTTTAAACATTTTCTGGTAGAGCTTGACCCAAGGGTATAGTGTGGTAAGTTTCAGCCCCCTAGCTCAAGGGGTAAGAAAAATAATTAGGGGTGGCCATTTCGCCCCCCCCCCAGGTCTGGACAGGTCCCAAAAAGCCCAGGCCAGATAGGGTTAACTCAATTCTTAAGAAAGAGGGTAAGTTTTGTTTGAACCGATGAATGTGAATCAGCTTTTCAAAACCTGAAAGCCATACTCAAGAGCGCGCCAGTTCTTTCAGCACCAGATTTTGATTCACCTTTCAAAGTGGCTGTAGATGCTGGTGATGTTGCTGCTGGTGCCGTTTTGTTACAAGAAGGTATAGATGGTGTAGATCACCCAATATGTTATTTTTCACGTAAATTTGACAAACATCAGAGAAAATATTCTACATTAAGAAAAAATGTTTGGCGATGATATTGGCTTTACAACATTTTGATGTTTATGTTACTTCTTCATCGTTGCCAATTACTGTATTCAGTGACCACAATCCATTTGTTTTCATAAGATGAAAAACAAATACCAAAGATTGTTGAGATGGAGTTTGGTGTTACAAGAATACAATATTGAAATCAGACATATTAAGGGCAAGGACAATTTGATTGCCCATTGTTTGTCTCGCATATAATGTACATATGTTTGTCAACATTTTTGCTGTTGTAATATAGATATTTTTTGCAATAATGTTTTGAATTGTCAAGAAAGTTCAAAGTTTGAAATTTTCTTTTTTTAAGAGGGGGGAGTGTCATGGTATTATTATTAGACACGGTGTATATTTCTAGAATAATGGAGCTACGTAGGCTTGTTTACGTGGGTTAATCGCTTCGATCTTTCTAGAAGATTATCTAGGCCAGATGATGTTATGCATATTCGAGAGACTTCTTGATTTGGTAGAATGTACTAGAATGCCACATAGAGTATAAATAGCCCGACAGTCAGTCGTTCTGAGGGGAATTCAAACGGCTTTTCCGTGGGTGCATTATACTGTCTTACCTTTGTCTGAAATTACGGACTGCTGGATTGTATATTCCTGTGAATTGACTCTTGGCGCTGTGTTATCTACGTGATTGAACTGTCGGAAACTGGACAACAGGGTGTTGGACCATCAAAATACAGAACAGCGATTTGTGCGGCACAGACTGCATAGAGATTTGCCCGTCAGTACGGACTGTGAAATATAAACCAGTATAGCATTGAACAGTAAGACTATAGTTGACATTTGTTTGTTGTATTACCCATGCTTAATTTGTGTAAGATTTTAGTATTGTAAATAAATATTTGACTGTTAATCCATGACTTCACAAAGTTTTCTGTTACGTGTTTTCTATTATCGTTTATGACGTAACATTGTTAACATGTATTGATTGCCTGGCTTTGTTTTCGGTAATGAACCAACACAATGTATAATCATCCTACTAAAGGCTTCCCCAAGTTCAGGGATTGGTTGTAGAGGGGCCTTTGGTATGGTTTGGTTTGGTTTTCCTACCATTTGACATGTGTGGCATGACCTACAAAATTCCGCAACATCTTGCTTTAAATTTGGCCAATAGAAATGATTTAGCATTTTGTAATGTGTTTTGTTAACACCTAAATGGCCTGAAAGAGGTGTTTCATGGGCTAGTCTGAGGTTATCTGAACGATATAACTTTGGTACCACAATCTGATACTTAACTGCCCACTCATCATCAGGTGACACATCTGGCGGTCGCCATTTGCGCATAAGAACACCATTCTTACAAAAGTAACACACAGGCTCTTGATTTATATCACACTCATCTACTGTTCGGTCAAACAACTTGGAAATGTCCATGTCACTATGCAGTTCATTAACCAGCTGTGATTTTGAAATTTTGTCAGAGCATTCCAATTTGCTATCAAAATGTGGCTTATCAGCCTCATCATTGAAACACACGAAAGTGTCAGCCAAACAAACGTCATCGATGACGTCATCTTTCAGAGACTTTTCAGATTCCTCAGCCAATTTACTCATGGCTCTAGCAACTGCACAAGCAGGATACGAACTTTGAATTTCGTCTTCAACTGGATCATGGATCTGATCCAAACAAGGCTTGTCAGTTACAATCGGGTTAACCCCGACCATATCTCCCGCAAGATCATTGCCAGGAAGTAATTGAACACCCTCAAATGGTAAACTACCTGTAATACCCACCGTAACAGGTCCAGAAATCAAGTCGGAAGACAGATGAACGTTATGGAGCGGAACGGGTGTATAATTTACAGAATCTACCCCTTTAATCAGGACATTACTGCCTGCAGATGAAGAGTCAGGAAACGGCAAAATATCTGCCAAGAGACTGGGACGCACCCGTGTCTCACAAAATCTTCACAGGAGTAGCATTAGAAAAATCACTTGAAAGTGATACAAGACCATTGTGGATAAATTGTTCAAAAATCTCCATAACAGGATTTGAAAAACTGTCAACCTTATCCTTGATAGAACTAATAGGATCAGTGTCCCTGGTCATCTTAACGTCATATACACTACGAACGTCATTAACCTGCATGGGTAAAGATCTTGAAGTGAAGAAAACAGTGGGCTTCTGAAAGGCTTGATCTGGTTGTTTTCTTTTCAATTTAAAACAATGATCCATTAAATGGCCTTCCTTCTTACAATAGATGCAAACGGGAGACTTATTTTGAGTGTTAAAAGTGGGTGACTGAGACTTTGTGTTTGACCTTTGACCTTTGTAAGTGAGGTTAAAAGTTTTAGGCCCTGAGAAAGAACTGGATTTGTTACCTGAGAGATTAGACTGGAATGAACTTGGCTTTACAGCATTGACAAATGATAATTTGTGTGTCAGAGCGTTTTCATCAGCAAATCGTGCTGCTTGGTCTAAAGTGTTGGCATTCTTTCACCAAGAAATGTTCTAATATCACCATGGATACACCTTTTAAATTCATCTACCAGCATAAGCTGTCTAAGGCTTTCAAATTGGTTGTCAATTTTAACCGAGGCACACCACCTATCAAATAACTGTTCTTTTGAACGAGCAAATTCTATATGAGTCTGAGAGGTTTCTTTTTCACAGCTACGAAACTTTTGTCTATAGGCTTCAGGAACTAATTCATAACCTTTAAGGATTAAATCCTTCACTGTATCATAATTTGATGCTTGCTCTACCGTCAATTGAGTGTAAATGTTCCTTGCCTCTCCGATCAAAACGCTTTGAAGAAGTAAACTCCAATTTGGCCGGTTTAAATTTTCAGTAATTTTCTCAAAATGCAGAAAATAATTATCAACTTCTTTTTCCTGAAATGGTGGGACAAGACGTATTTGACGAGCTGCATCAAATTTTTATTGTGATTGTACAGGTGCATGTGTAGGAGGACTTGTTCGCGACTGTAATTCCAAATGCTTCACTTCTAACTGAAACTGTCTTTCTTTCTCTTTCTCTCTTTCTTCTTTTTCTAACTTTTCTCTCTCTAATTCTTCGTCTTTTTCTAACTTTTCTCTCTCTAACTGAAACTGTCTTTCTTCCCTTTCTCTCTCTAATTTTTCCTCTTTTTCTAATTCTAACCTCTTTAATACCAGCTGATTTTGCAATTCTAATTTCTTTATTTCCAAATCATCAGATGTTTCCTCAGTTAAATCAAAATCACTTTCATCCCAGAGTTGTTTGCTAACAAAATGTTTAATAATGAGTTTCTTAATTTCTTGCTTTCTCAAAGATGTTTTAACTTTAATTTGTAGGAATTTACACAGCGCGAACAAATCCTCTTTGCGTAGTTCGTTAACTTCCTTCTGACAAGGCTCTGAGGCAAACTGTGCTGCGTTAAATGACATGCTGATAATATACTACTCCCTGACTTCACAAATTCAAATAATGTATCAATTTAGAACTATGTTGCAAAAACAGATCAGTTGGCAGCTATAATGTAAACAATGCTCCCGGACAGGCCCCCAATGTCTGTTACGTCATAAACGCTAATAGAAACGAGAGCTCCTGAAGGATCTTGGCGCCCACCATTGTCCGATAATTGTAAGCTAATGACAAGAGGATCTTTTTGTCCATTGTTACTAAGAATTTACAGAAGTTTACAGAATTTCGAATCTGAGCGAAAAAGATTGAAAAAGGGACACTGGAAAACATCAACGTATAATCTTTCTAAGTTTCATGAGTTTCAGGATTTCCAGCAACTGTACTTATGTCGGTTGTTATATAGTACAAGAGAAATGAGCAAAGCTAGTCGAAAAGAGAATGTACATGTACGGAGGATCCTTCGTCTTCGTTTTGTAGTATTTTTTTTTATTTTTTTTTTTGCACGTGTCATCATTGGGTACTGGAAGCGAAGACAAATCTCTTTGACCCTTTGGCATGAGCTATGAAACATACTTAAGATTTTATAATCAGGAACGAATGCTAATTCTGTTCTGTTTACTGGGATACCATACCAGATACCATACTCGAAAATAGTAAGATGGTACAATACTTAATACTGAAGGGATCCGGTCCGCGCAGTAAATTAATGTTGAAACTTCGAAAGTGTCTGAATCCTGATTATCTCCCTTGGATCGAAACATGCAGTAGTCTACAGTTGTCAAATTGTGACGTTGTGTCACAAGAGTGACGTCCCTTCATGTAGCCGACCCGCCGGCAGACAAAAGTGTGGGGCAGTTCACTTGCAACTGCATGGACTAAAGAAAACTGATTCAAAATTTGAAGAAATACATTTTAATTCCGAATTATTTGAACTCCTTGATATGGAAGGTGAAGGTATGGATATTCTCGATAGTCAATATATAGAATATGTCCCACTGTTTGATCCGCCGACTCTTGTGATGCAATGTCACAACTCGGGGAATACCATATTAATTTGAAGCGTAACTTGGATTTTCGAATCGGACCAAAACAGGTATCTTGCACAACTAGGCCCCATGTGGGACCTGTGTACCAAAATGCAGAAAGATCCACGAAATATTTCCGGAGAATTCACGATAACAATGTTTCAAGGGGAAATTCAAGATAGCCACCTGGCGACCATATTGGATTTCCGAGTCGGACCAAAAAAGTTATCTTGCACAACTGGGCCACAGGGGGAATCTGTGTACCAAATTTGAGGAAGATCCATGGAGTACTTCTTGAGAAATCACGATAACAAAGTTTCATTGGGAAATCCAAGATGGGCGCCTGATGGCCATATTGGATTTTCGAATCAGACCGAAAAAGGTATTTTGCACAACTAGACCCCAAGGGGAACCTATGTACAAAATTTGAGAAAGATCACTGCAATACTTCCTGAGAAATCACGATAACAAAGTTGCATGGGAAAACCCAAGATGGCCGCCTGGTGGCCATATTGGATTGTCGAATCAGACCAGAAAAGGTATCTTGCACAACTAGACGACAAGGGAAACCTGTGTACCAAATTTGACAAAGATCCATTCAGTAGTTCCTGAGGAATAGCAAAAACAAAGTTTCATGGGGAAATCCAAGATGGCCACCTGATGGACATATTGGATAGAAAAGGTATCTTGCACAACTGGACCACAAGGGTAACCTGTGTACCAAATTTAAGAAAGCTCAAGGCAGTACTTCCTGTGAAATCATGATAACAAAGTTTCATGGGGAAATGTAAGATGGCCGCCTGGTGGCCATACTGGATTTTCGATTTGGACCGAAAAAGGTATCTTGCACAACTAGACCCTGAGGAGAACAGGTTTACCAAATTTGAGAAAGTCCATGCAGTACTTCCTGAGAAATGACGACAACAAAGTTTCATGGGGAAATCAGAAATGGCTGCCTGGTGGCCATATTGGATTTTCGAATCTGACCAGAAAAGGTATCTTGCACAACTAGACCCCAAGGGGAACCTGTGTACCAAATTTGAGAAAGATCCATGCAGTAGTTCCAAAGAAATCGCGATAACAAGGTTTCATGGGGAAATCCAAGATGGCTGCCTGGTGGCCATATTGGATTTTCGAATCGGACCAGAAAAAGTATCTTGCACAACTAGACCCCAAGGGGAACCTGTGTACCACATTTGAGAAAGATCCATGAAGTAGTTCCTGAGAAATCACTATAACAAGGTTTCATGGGGAAATCCAAGATGGCTGCCTGTTGGCCATATTGGGTTGTCGAATAGGACCAGAAAAGGTATCTTGCACAACTAGACCCCAAGGGGGACTTGTGTATCAAATTTCAGAAAGATCCACGCAGTAGTCCCTGAGAAATCGCGATAACACGAATTGTTTACGGACAGACGACTGACTGACGGACCACGGACGAAAAGCGATTTGAACAGCCCACCATCTGGTGATGGTGGGCTAAAAATGTAACAGAAAACTTTTGTGAAGTCAAGGATTAACAATCAAATATTTATTTACAATACTAAAATCATATACAAATTAAGTAAGGTCAATACAACAAACAAATGAGAATAGTCTTACTGCTCAATGTTATACCGTTGTATATTTCACAGTCCATACTGACGTGTAAAACTCTATACAGTCCGTTCCGCACAAATCGCTATCTCTATACCGTCCGTGCCGCACAAATCGCTGTTCTGTATTTTGCTAGACCAATACCCTGTTGTCCAGTTTCCGACAGTTCAATCACGTAGATAACACAGCGCCAAGAGTCAATTCACAGCAATATACAACTGAACCAAGTAATATTAACTGGAGTTCACCTTGTATCCTCGTTCCAAAGCCAGATGGCATTTACAGGATGTGAGACTGACAGTGATGAAGTCATTGTCTACAGCGATACATGGGAAGATCATCTACAGAGAATTCGCGCACTGTTCAATCGGCTGAGTGACGCCAAGCTGACAGTCAACCTTGGAAAAAGTGAATTTGGACATGCACGTGTGACATTCTTGGGTCGTGTTGTAGGTCATGGTCGGGTAAAACCTGTAGATGCTAAGGTTAGTGCTATCTCGCTATTTCCAAGACCAACATGTAAGAGACAACTGATGCGTTTCTTGGGTATGGTTGGTTACTACAGAAAATTTTGTCCAAATTTTTCAGATATTACTGAACCTTTAACTCAACTCTTATGAAAGAGGTTAAGTTTTGTTTGGACCGATGAATGTGAATCAGCTTTTGAAAACCTGAAAGCCATACACAAGAGCGCGCCAGTTCTTTCAGCACCAGATTTTGATTCACCTTTCAAACTAGCTGTAGATGCTAGTGATGTTGCTGTTGGTGCCGTTTTGTTACAAGAAGGTATAGATGGTGTAGATCACCCAATATGTTATTTTTCACGTAAATTTGACAAACATCAGAGAAATTATTCTACAATTGAGAAAAAATGTTTGGCGATGATATTGGCTTTACAACATTTTGATGTTTATGTTACTTCTTCATCGTTGCCAATTACTGTATTCAGTGACCACAATCTACTTGTTTTCATAAGTAAGATGAAAAGCAAAAATCAAAGATTGTTGAGATGGAGTTTGGTGTTACAAGAATACAATATTGAAATATTAAGGGCAAGGACAATTTGTTTGCCCAATGTTTGTCACGCATATAGTGTACATATGTTTGTCAACAATTTTGGCTGTTGTAATATAGATTTTTTTGCAATAATGTATTGAATTGTCACGAAAGTTCCAAGTTTGAAAGTTCTTTTTTTAAGAGGTGGAGTGTCATGGTATTATTATTAGACACGGTGTATATTTCTAGAATAATAGAGCTACGTAGGCTTGTTTACGTGCGTTAATGGCTTCGATCCTTCTAGAAGATTATCTAGGCCAGATGATGTAATGCATATTCGAGAGACTTCTTGATTTGGTAGAATGCACTGGAATGCCACATAGAGTATAAATAGCCCGACAGTCAGTCGTTCTGAGGGGAATTCAAACTGCTTTTCTGTGGGTGCATTATACTGTCTTACCTTTGTCTGAAATTACGGACTGCTGGATTGTATATTCCTGTGATCTGAAGCTTGGCGCTGTGTTATCTACGTGATTGAACTGTCGGAAACTGGACAACAGGGTGTTGGACCATCAAAATACAGAACAGCGATTTGTGCGGCACAGACTGCATAGAGATTTGCACGACAGCACGGACAGTCAAACATAAACCAGTATAGCATTGAACAGTAAGACTATAGTTGACATTTGTTTGTTGTATTAACCTTGCTTAATTTGTGTATGATTTGATTACTGTATAATCAGTCAAAGATTGTATTACTGAACCTTTGGATTATGGACGCGGATATTCTCTAATGGACGACGGCTGGATTATGAATGACGGACTAGACGCTTGTAATTTAGTATTGTAAATAAATGTTTGACTGTTAATCCTTGACTTCACAAAGTTTTCTGTTACGTGTTTTCTATTATCGTTTTATGACGTAACATTGTTAACATGTATTGATTGCCTGACTTTGTTTTCGGTAATGGACCAACACAATATATAATCATCCTACTAAAGGCTTCTCCAAATGCAGGGTTTGGTTGTAGAGGGGCCTTTAGAGGTACAATAAGAGCGTACCTGAGATACAACACATATCACCAATCGTTAGATTCTTGGTATGTGCTTTAGAATAGGTTAACCAGAAGACTATTCTGTGAAGTCATGTGACGCAGTCAGTATGTCGGCACCTCTTCCCACTTCCCTTATATGTGTTGTAATTTGGTATGGTTTGGTTTGGTTTTCCTACCATTTGACATGTGTAGCATGGCCTACCAAATTCCGCAACATCTTTCTCTAAATTTGGCCAATAGAAATGATTTAGAATTTTGTAATATGTTTTGTTAACACCTAAATGGTCTGAAAGAGGTGTTTCATGGGCTAGTCTGAGGATATCTGAACGATATGACTTTGGTACCACAATCTGATACTTAACTGCCCACTCATCATCAGGCGACACATCTGGTGGTCGCCATTTGCGCATAAGAACACCATTCTTACAAAAGTAACACACAGGCCCTTGATTTATATCACACTCATCTACTGCCCTGTCACAAACACCTTGGAGATGTCCTTGTCACTATGCAGTTCATTAACCAGCTGTGATTTTGAAATTTTGTCATTAGAGCATTCCAATTTGCCATCAAAATGTGGCTTATCAGTCTCATCATTTAAACACACGAAAGTGTCAGCCAAACAAACGTCATCGATGACGTCATCTTTAAGAGACTTTTCAGACTCCTCAGCCAATTTACTCATGGCTCTAGCAACTGCACAAGCAGGATACAAACTTTGAATTTCGTCTTCAACTGGATCATGGATCTGATCCAAACAAGGCTTGTCAGTTACAATCGGGTTAAGTCTGACCTTATCTCCCGCAAGATCATTGCCAAGAAGTAATTGAACACCCTCAAATGATAAACTACTCCAGAAATCAAGTCGGAAGACACATGAACGTTATGGAGCGGAACGGGTGTATAATTTACAGAATCTACGCCTTTAATCAGGACATTATTGCATGCAGATGAAGAGTCAGAAAACGGCAAAATATCTGCAACAAAAGAGACTGGGACGCACCCGTGTCTCGCAAAATCTTCACAGGAGTAGCATTAGAAAAATCACTTGAAAGTGATACAAAACCATTGTGGATAAATGGTTCAAAAATCTCCATAACAGGATTCGAAAAACTGTCAACCTTATCCTTGATAGAACTAATAGGAACAGTGTGCCTGGCCATCTTAACGTCATATACGCTATGAACGTCACTAACCTGCATGGGTAAAGATCTTGAAATGAAGAAAACGCTGGGCTTTTGAAAGGCTTGATCTTGTTGTTTTCTTTTCAATTCAAAACAATGATCCATTAAATGGCCTTCCTTCTTACAATAGATGCAAACGGGAGACTTATTTTGAGTGTTAAACGTGAGTGACTGAGACTTTGTGTTTGACCTTTGACCTATGTAACTGGGGTTAAAAGTTTTAGGCCCTGAGAAAGAACTGGATTTGTTACCTGAGAGATTAGACTGGAATGAACTTGGCTTTACAGCATTGACAAATGATGATTTGTGTGTCAGAGCGTATTCATCAGCAAATCGTGCTGCTTGGTCTAAAGTGTTGGCATTCTTTTCATCAAGAAATGTTCTAATATCACCATGGATACACCTTTTAAATTCCTCTACCAGCATAAGCTGTCTAAGGCTTTCAAATTGGTTGTCAATTTTAACCGAGGCACACCACCTATCAAATAACTGTTCTTTTGAACGAGCAAACTCTACATGAGTCTGAGAGTTTTCTTTTTCACAACTACGAAACTTTTGTCTATAGGCTTCAGGAACTAATTCATAACCTTTAAGGATTAAATCCTTCACTGTATCATAAGTTGATGCTTGCTCTACCGTCAATTGAGTGTAAATGTCCCTTGCCTTTCTGATCAAAACACTTTGAAGAAGTAAACTCCAATTTTCTTTTGGCCAGTTTAAATTTTCAGCAATTTTCTCAAAATGCAAAAAATATTTATCAACTTCTTTTTCCTGAAATGGTGGGACGAGACGTATTTGACGAGCTGCATCAAATTTTGGTTGTGATTGTACAGGTGCATGTGTAGGTGGACTTGTTCGTGACTGTAATTCTAAATGCTTCATTTCTAACTGAAACTTTCTTTCTCTTTCTCTCTTTCCTCTTTCTCTCTTTCCTCTTTTTCTAACTTTTCTCTCTCTAATTCTTCGTCTTTTTCTAACTTTTCTCTCTCTAACTGAAACTGTCTACCAATCTATCAAATGTCTAGAAAATCTCCAGAATAAATTCGTCATAGTCCCAGTAGACAAAGCTCCGAATAATATAATATTCATATGTAAATATTACTATTACCAGGTGCTGGTTAAAGAATTGAGTGTAGACATATCTTCATCAAATACGCCTACTTACTCCCAAACAGCATTTACTCTGGAAGATATATTTAACATATATTAAAAAGTTTCTCAGGGAGAGAGGTATTTGTCTTCCAACCAATCATAACAACATACCAAAACTATACTGGACTCCCAAAACGCATAAATCACCATACAAAGCTAGATTCATAGCTGGTTCTAGAAGCTGCACAACCAAGCTTCTTTCAACCCTATTGACGAGGGCCTTTCAGGAGGTAAAAGCATTTTGGGAAAGGTATTGCGCCACTACTTCTAAGTACTCTGGCGTTGAATGTATGTGGATATTGAAAAACTCAAAATGTCTTACGGAAGAACTTGATGCTAAAGGTCACATACCGTACAGACATGTATCCACATGGAATTTCTCGACTCTCTATACTACAATCCCTCATCAGGACCTTATTGACCGTCTAAGTTCGTTAATAGTATCTGTGTTCAAGAAAACTGATCGTAGATATATTAATGTCGGCAGCCATAAAGCTTTCTTTAGCTCTACTGCATACAAGAGATATCACATACAAGAGATATCATTCAATGGTCCGCCATTCATAATTCAGCCGTCCTCTATTGAAGAATATCCTCGTCCATAATCCAAGGACCTATTCCATATTCCATATAACACTACTAGCACCAAATTCAGAAAGACAATCATAGTATACATAAACATAGGCTAGAAGCGGTCAACAGAGAAGCGGTCAACAGTTTTCAATGATACCGGCAAGACATCATGATGTTCCAAAAATATCGAATCCGTATCGCTGATCAGTATTCTTAATCCAAACTATTTGTTGTAAAGTCGTCATCTGAGAATGATGTATCTCAGTCACGCTTTGATTGTGCCTGTTCATATTAGATTTTGCACGCTACGTTCGGTTTTTGCTATCAGCATGCGATATTTATCGCCAAATTTGAGAAACTTTGAGTGGAGGCGCTTGGTGGTATAGCCCTGTCTTATAAGTTTGTGCAACAGTGTTTTGTGACGTTGATTAAAATCATCACATTTAAAACAGGATCTAGCAAATGCTACTAAAAGTCGACGAGAGAGAAGGCCCGCTTCATTTTTATAGAGATATAGGTCTAAATATGATGTACCTGTAGGGCTATCTGTAGTTTCCTTCAAATCCAGTGAAGGTGGATATATATCTTTCACTGCGTCATTTGGCATGGTTTAATATACATGTTTTGGGTTACAGTGCAGTACCAAAGAAATTCCGCGTGGGGAGATTAATTTAGTCGATAGATAGAGGTTTTGGTAGGGCCAGACTTTTAGGCACACTGGTTTCAATTCTGTAGCAAAACTGTACTGGTATTGTACCTAAAAATCTTAATTTGGCCTTCTGATTTCCTGATTATGAAGAGCAAGAAAGTTTTTTTATCCCGCCCTAGAAAGTTTGATCACGTGATACAGCTATTTTTTTCACTTCAGATGTGGAGAGTTCCATTGTTTTCACCATCACAAAACACCAAAAGTATTATAAGGACCTCCACCCTTCCATTTCCCCCTTTAAATTCATATTTTGGGCCATTCCTCATCCCAATTAATCCTGTCAACAACGTTTTCCCCTGTTAGCTGATCAACACTGGCATCCTCCAAGTTTGGCAGCATTGTTAATAAGATACTCTCCACGTCATATCGACATTTTCTCCGACATCTGGAAACTCATCCATCTGCCACACCCGCATTGGGTTTACAGCTACAAGTGAATATGGTCACCACGAAGTGTAATTGTAGCCATAAGAACTGGAAAGCTAACTGAATAATTTAACTGCTGGACGATTTTATGCCATTGATGTGAGGATCGTGGGCTAGATTATCTCCCGGGACTTTTAAGCAACCATGCTTAACCCAGAGAATGTTGTCTTTAAAATCATTGGATATTAATTGCTACTCAATGTGAATGACAAAAATGATGTAAATGAAATGGAATTACACAATATTTTCCGTTTAATTAGAACGTTAAATTTCTTCTTCATCATCAAATTATCAAAGGGAAAGTTTACAGTTGAATCTTGAAAACTGATCACTTAAATCTATGTCTTAGTTTTTGTCTCACGAGGGGCTCCTAACTCTTGATTACATTGCAATGCAGAATATCTTCAATAATCATAAAGTATGGCGTAAACAACCACCCCAACAAATTAATAACACAGGTATGTTCTCAGAGAACGATGCTGAGAACAATCGATCTTTCGGGACAAAGATCGATGACTGATATTTCGAGGAATATATTGAATGTATCGGCGAAAGAAGTCTTCGAATAGACTTCTATTAATCAAAAACATCAAAAAGAGCAGGGAAATCCTTTCCGATGATTGGATTGGTTTAATCATTTGCAAAGGCTGAAGAGAGTCGTATTTATTATAAAAGGGAAGTTCAACTTGGCCTGTAGCATGTTAAAATTAATCAAAATTTTGAACCATATGAAGCCACCTTCAGGCGAAGCTATTATAATCATTACAATACAACAAGTAATGCACGAGGTTTATAAGAACGCTGCTTCTCGGAATATGGCTTGGATAGGTTTAAGATACAAGGTTTACCACATGTGGCAAGGTAGGTCATTTTTTTTTCATTTGACGTGATGCACTGATATCTCAAATTTCATTTAGCGCTTGATGTTTTAACAATATTTCCAGATGATAGTGTCTCTCCGCCGACCTTCAATTCAAACTATTTCTTTGACCGCTATTCCTCTTCGCCCACGCCAAATGTGTATGACCCAGATACTTCTACCCTGTTCTGGATAGTAAAATGATATGAAATTGAAGCACCACGTTCGACCTATAGGAGCCGGTCTTCATCTATGAAGAAGTTATCATCGTAAGACCTCACTCATACGACACTAACGTCTCCGAGACCCCTCCAAGAAAGAACTTATTATACGGGTATACATGTACTATTTTAGACTCATGCGTGGGATCTTCAATAATGGTTAGTTGGTTGGTTTGATTGGGCACTCCATCGTATTACAATGGGCACAGGTCATACAGAGTATGCCGTGCAACCCGTTTCCCCACCCCGCCCTACACATGCTCCCGCCTACCAACGACGCATAGCCATCGGTAATTCCCCATTATATCTTCTTTACATCTGTATCCAGATCATCTAATGTTGATCAGGTCCCATACAGAGTATGCCGTGCAACGCGTATGGTAGGCCGTAGGGGACAAAAATCACCATTTGGTGTAGCCACATATTATTAGCCAATCACAGAGCTGTTTTACGTGTTGACATTAATTGTTATATGTCTACATACAATTTAATTCGATATCATACCGAATTATTTTATAGCCGTATACATATTATTTAGATACTGCATCAAATATTTCGATGCTACATCAAATTAATTTGTATCCCCATTCAAATCATTTCGTATCCGTATACATATTATTTATATATGGCATCCCAATATTTAAAAGTGTGGTTGGCCACAGAGGACAAAAATGGCTATTTGGTGTAGACACATTTCAGTCAATCATATCACAGTTTTATGTATGTCATACATAATTCGTTACATATGTCATACATAATTCATTCAATCACGACCACTGGAAAAAAGTATGACATGCAGTAATCGCTTCCGCCACAAAATGTTCTGTTTCCTGTAGAAATGCATTCTCCCAACGTCAGAGTTTGTAACCTCCAAACCGTCGGTATACGACAATAGGGCATATACAATCTGATGCCATGAGAATGGTAGAAATGGAGCAACCAAAAAAACTTTTTCATAAAAGTTGATTCTATTGGCTGTAGTGATAAAAATAGCGGAAATGATTTATGATGTCTATAATTCCGACGATTTCATTGGTTCAATACGATGCTACATCGAAATATATTTAGGATGCCATGCCTAAATAATATGTATACGGATACAAAATGATTCGATACAGTATCTAAATCATCTGCAATGCGTATACAAATTAATTTGATGTAGCATTGAAATATTTGATGCAGTATCTAAATAATATGTATACGGATATAAAATAATTCGATACGATACCATATTAAATTGTATGTAGACATATAATAATTAATGTCTACACGTAAAACAGCTCTGTGAATGGCTAATAATATGTGTCTACACCAAATGCCGATTTTTGTCCCCTACGGCCAGCCACAATTTAAATATTGGGATGCCACACTTGAATAATATGTATACGGATACAAATTGATCCAATACATTATCTAAATGATTTGAATGGGGATACAAATTAATTTGATAGCATCGAGATATTTGATGCAGTATCTAAATAATATTGGACGGATATAAAATAATTCGATATGACATCGAATTAAATTGTATGTAGACAGATAATAATTAATGTCTACACGTAAAACAGCTCTGTGATTGGCTAATATTATGTGTCTACACCAAATGGCGATTTTTGTCCCCTACGGCGTACCATAAACGCGTTCCCCCACACCGTCCTACACATGCTCCCTCATGCCAATGACGCATAGCCATCGGTAATTCCCCGTTATATCTTCTTTACATATATATCCATATCATCTAACCTTAATCAGTCCTCCCTCTATTTCTCTATAGTACGAACTCTGAGCTTCTTCACGTGAACGCAATTTAATGCACGAGCTATCGATCCTCTTGCCGAGGCCTTTATCAAGCGAACATATTGATAAATATATATTAAATATATTAGCCATTTGTATCTCATAATTTTTAAATTGTTTTATGTTCATTTGATACAGGCCTCGGCAAGAGGATGGAAAGCTCGTGCATTAAGAAACTCCAGAGTTCGTAGTATTATTTTATTATATTGTTGTTTTTTATGTCTGCTTGAATGCTGATGCCGATAGTGCTTTGTAAATGAAGACTTTCGATTACGAATGCGGAAATTCTTTTTATTGAAGAAGATGGGATATGGAATGTCGGATCTGTGCTCTTATTCAGGTATACATATAAAAGAAAGCTAATCTTTTGCAAGGGAGAAACGGTCTAAAATTTCCAATGATGCCAGCAAGACATCATGGTGTTCCGAGCCGTTTTCTAGAATATATTTTATAGCAGTCGTGCTCTGAATGTGAGTGTTCATATGTATATTGCACTACACGATGTTCATACGACCGCTAGCACAGACTGAATTAGGGGAATTGGAAACAAACTACGAAACGTGGCACCAGAGATCATGCATGCTTTTTTCGTATTTTGACAGGGTGTGATCATATTTAAACCTACCTGCCCTGTCAGAATTTTTGGGCACCCAAAATAGTTGACTCAAAAGGACCTAAAATGTTGGGATCAAAATGGGATTTGACCTAATTTCTTTGGGTCTGTGACGTCTATACCCAAAAATACCTGGTCAATTTGACCCAATCCTTCTGACGGTGTGGCCTGGGGGACATTATGGCCCTCCTACCAAACTTTCACCCCTATCTCCGGAACAAAAAAAAAATGAAAGCTGACCCTGTGCGACTTTTTAGTTTGTAACCTATTTGCATAACCCTTTGAGTAGAGTGTCATGGGTAAATTCAAGATGGCAGCCGTGTGAGGTAATAGAAAAGTGATGTTTTCGTCAATTTTCTTCAAAATTTCTGCTTTTCTTCGAGGAAAATTGAGCAAACTCTATTTCATTTCACATCAGACTATTAGTTACTAATTTATCATGCACTTTTTCAAAGAAAACACACAAATAAAAAATTCAGTCTGAAAATCTGACAAAAAAATCGACCCAAAAATGCCTGTTTTGAAGATCACGTCACTGTGACGTCATCAAACCGGCCATCTTGGATTTTTTTACATTTTCTGGTAGAGCTTGATCCCAAGGTATAGTGTGGTATGTTTCAGGGGTAAGAAAAATATTTAGGGGGGGGGGGGGCATTCCACCCCTCCCCAGGCCTGAACAGGTCCTAAAAAGCCCAGGCCAGATAGGGTTAATCAACGGCGTGATTCTAGTCAATGTCCCAAAACATTATTCTATGCTGATTTGACAAGTTTATACCGTCAGTCTCCGTCATCTATAAAACGGACTTCTAAACACAAAGATATTACATTGTATGTGAGGATATTACATTTTTTCCGAGGATGCTACATTGTATTCGATGATATTAACTTGTATCCGAGGTTATTGTAAGCTGTAAGCCCCCGATATTCCATACTGCATGTTACATGAACTGAATGTCTGAAAATTTAAGCTGGAGACCGACAGCTCTCTTTCAACATAAAACTTGTATTGAAAGGTTTTATATAAATTAGCACTGTTATACCACCCTGTATACATGACAGAAAAATTAATAAGAAAAATTGGAGTCACCATATCAGTGGATACCCATCAACATGCGGTATCTTGTCTAGTATTAAGGCAGAAATGCTAGGAAAATACAGAAAATAACTATAAAAGTGGATATTTTAGGTAAAACTGGATATAGATGTTTAATGAAACTATCAGACGACAAATAAAAGACACCGTTTCATCTAAAGACAAATAAAAATGAGGGTCACCGATTTAATTTTACTGGAAAAAACACATTTTTTTACACTTTCCTATCTATTTACATGTTATTCCTATTAAAGTGAGATGGTTCCTATGGCATCAAATTCAGTCATATTCAAATAAAACCGTGCATATTTCTTTAGCAATGAACATATACCAACGATTTAGCTTATTCACGCGGCACTGAATTTTCCCCTATTGAAATGAATTCGGACTTGAGAGGTGTTATCCCCCTTTGTGGTGTCGGTCTCCAGCTAAAGAGGCGTACATTTTCGCGATTTCCTTGGGCAAACCTGATATCTATTGTTTTATTCATAATATTGGAGTGAGGATAACCAAGCTGTATACATACTTGCCTGAAATATCAACCCATAATGATTAACAAGACACTATTCACTGACAATTTACCAATCACTTGGTTATAGTGGTCAATTCTCATGCAATAAAACACAAGGACGTTACAAAATTTGTATACTTGAAAAATAAACCGATATACTGCCTCGAGTGGATGCGTGCACGCCCCGGTAAGTTCAGAATGTCACAGACAGATGCTAATTGTCGGTAGCTATAATTTGGCACTAATTCTTTTTCTGGGAAAATCAGAGTAGTATTGAAAATCTGAGATAGACCATATGTAATATTGTCCCAGCCAAATCAGTAAGAGAGAGAGAGAATTAAGATTTAACGTCGCGTTGACCTAGTCAGTAATAGTTCGTTCGAGTGAATTGAAACGGACATCATCACGAGGCGCCTGCTTAGGTGACAGTTTTTTCTAGTTTCAATCACTGCGTTGTTCATCTTCAGTATGCCGAGATACTTCGCTTCCGACTACTCACACCGATATACCAAATATCCACCAAGCACCTAAACTGTATGAAACTCCATAGAAAGTTCAATTAATAGATGGTTTCAGGAACTCTGCAATCAAACACTTTCGTTCATCCTGTTAACAAGAGCCTCGAAGGAATATCTTTTCCGTGGAAATAATGTGCTGCTTTTCCAAAACTCCCAGCTACTGAATTTACGCGGATACTTAAAACCTCTTACGGAAGGACACAAACCGTAGGAAATTTTGTTTTTAACCTGGACATTTGTGTAATCTCTATGCAACTATTCCTTATGGGGGGCTTAATTCACCAATTATAACACTGTTCAACAAGACTCATCATTGGTATAGCAATGGCGTTCACATATCCCACTGAAAGTGTGGCGATTTCAATCAACGTCACAAAACATTTTAGCAGAAACTGATTTGACAAGGCTGTATAGGCTCAAGGAGATAAATATAATACTTTGTTTGCTGTACTGTTCGGTGGCACTACGTTTCATTTCTTGAGGCCAGGATTTCTATGAATATCGCGTAATAATTTTTTTATGATTTTCCGATGAAAAGTCACAACCAACGCTTGACTTTGATACAATACTACGAATGGTACTTCATTTTTATCCTAGTTGATCGACAAAAATATCAGACGACAAATCAAAACGTGGAGCCAAACATTTTATACAGATCCATGTTTTTTCGCTATTTGAACGAACATTTTGATATTCATTGACTGTCATGTCCGTGCATTTCTTATGCGTCCAGCGGTCACACTGATCACAGCGTAAAGCATGCATGATTTCGCCGGACAGGTTTAAGGCAGGTCACAGGTCACTTTACACGGGAGTTCTGTCTTTCATGCATGTCAACCAATCTGCTCTCTCGATCAACAAGAAACTGACAACGAACTTAATACGCCCAGATTTAGATTTGACAGACCGGCGAAAAAAGGAGTGATTATCGGACACCTAAATATAAATTGTCTTGCCGATGATACCCATGCTGACAGTCTCTCTATTCTTCTTGAGAAAAAAACCCCGTTGATATCGTCATTATTTCTGAAACTAAATTGTCATTAGATTTTGAAATATCAATTCCTGGATATAGAGTAAAGCGTGATGACGAGAGGGTGGACTTTGTTGCCTTGTCAGAGAGGGCCTTTCCACAACGCCCATATCCGCGCCTATAACAACAAGCCTAGAAAACATATGGATTGAACTCAACCGTCCTCAAACTAGAAAATTAATATAGGGGGAATATACATCTTATCCAGCTCCAGCTTACCGGACTTCTTTGATATGTATACCTTAATCCTAGAAAATTTGACCCCAGAGACTGACACAATTATTCTAGGAGATCTTAATTTGGATGTTTTTTCGAGAAGTGAGGCAAAACGTCTTCTGGATATCTCGAAAAACAGGGGTTTTACTCAACTAATCAAAGATGCGACTCGTGTTACACCCATCTCTCAATCCTGTATAGACCTCATCTTTACCCTTTCCTAGGATCCCAGTAAAATAACGAAATCCGAAGTGCCCGAAGTAGGTATATCCGACCACTATCTGCAGTACCGTGTTAGAAAAGGCGTATTGCCTAAGGTTCCACCAAAAATCATAAATATCAGATGCATGAAACATTTTGATGAACAGAAATTCAAAAAGGATATACGGGAAACGCCATGGTGGGTGATGAATTTCGACGACATCCAGGATGCATGGAATTACTTTCAAAACCTACTGAACTTCATCTGTGATATCCATGCTCCACTTCGAAAACGGACGGTCAAAGGCGAACCTGCACCATGGAAAACTGACGACATTAGGTCTCTTATGTATCAGAGAGACCATTTTAATAAGAAAAGAAAGATGACCAAATGCGCTTTTGATCACGACCAGTATATGGTTTATAGAAATAAAGTCAACATTGAACTCAACGAGATCAACGAAGAAGGCCTATTTTGAAACTAAACTCACTGAATCCATGGATGACTCTTAGAAGCTATGGACTCATTTGAAGCGTGTCTTTCCTTCGAAATCTGAAGCAGAAACTGTTAAATTTCAATTCAATGACGAAACTGTAAGAGACAAGAAAAGTATATGGCAGATGTTTTTAATAAGTTTTTTTAGTACAATAGTTGCTAAACTTGCAGAAATATTCTCACCTACAGTTACTGCCAATCTGCCACATGTTCAGAATGTTACAAAATTCAAATTTAAGGAGATAAACTCTTGTGAAAAAGGTTATCGGAAAACTCAGTTCTAAAAAGTATTGTGGTTTGGACGAAATTTACTCTTTGTTTTTAAAATTGACTTCAGAAGAAATCAGCCAACCTTTAGCCTATCTTTTAACATGTATTTCAAACATGGTAAAAATTCCACATGAATGGAAAGTGGCCAAGGTCACTCCAGTTCATGAAGATGGTGACCTCGCAGATTCTAGTAATTATAGGCCCATATCCGTCATTTTCAAATGTCATGAAAAGTTTTGAGAAAATTGCACACATGCAGTTATACGCCCATGTTTCCTCCAGCAATTTACTGAATGTTCATCAGTCGGGTTTCCGCCCTGTACATTCTACTTCCACAGCCCTAATAAGTTGTCCAGATCAATCAGACGTTGTCGCGAAATCTGGAAATCGTGTCTATTTTGCTTAGGAAAAAACTGTTTAACTTTAAATGTTTCAAAAACAAAATGTATGTTGTATGGTACACCGCAACGACTAGCTAGTGTATCCAAGCTTGATGTTAAAGTCGATAGTAACCAAATAGAACAAGTTGAAGTTTTCAAGTACCTAGGAGTATATACAATGTATGGACTCTTCTTTGACTTATAAGGAGCATGTTAGCAAGATATGCTCAAAAATCTCACAGCGTCTCGGGGTACTCAGTAGGACCCAGAAGTATATATCACAGGACTGTATTAAGTTACTATTTACATCAGAGATATTTCCTTTGTTCGATTATCATTGTGATGCAGTCTGGTCAAACTGCGGTATAACACTACATCAAATGTTGCAATCCTTCAAAACAAAGGCGCCCGTATTATTCTAGGGCGGGGTAAACGCGAGCATGCTGCTGATATGAGGTCCGAGTTGTCTTGGCCGTACGTACGGACGAGACAGGAACGGCACCTACAGGTTTTTAAGTGTAAAAATAAGATGGTCCCTTTTTATATGTATAATTATTTTAATCTAAATTCTAGTATTCATTCGTATGAGACAAGGCAACGAAACAATATACATTTAACTTCATGTGTCTCTGAAAGTAAAAAGAAAACGTTTCTGTATCGTGCCCTGTACAACAGCTTATCTAATGAAATGAAAATATGCAAATCTTTATCTATTTTTAAACATAAATTATATGTGAAATCGAACTTTTCTAAATCAATATACAGGGTGTTCCAGAAGTCTTGGTCACATTTCAAATCCTCGTATCTGCTGAGCCATGAATGGTAGTAAGATGAAACTGGTACCATTTGAAAATGAAAGTCATTAAGTTTTGTGTAATGCTAATGATGTTTCCAACAGGATGGGGCGCCACCTCAATAGTTTTCAATATATTCAATGTCAAAATGTGACCAAGACTTCTGGAACACCCTGTATATATATATCTTAACAAGATATTTATTTGTGTATATGCCGCTATATATATTCTTACTTTGTATATATGTTTTATTGTTTTATTGTTAATATGTCAGTGAGGTGTGTGATGCAGGACCATCCTGGCAATCAGCCGTATGTAGGTTGATAGTGTATATTTATCTTAAATAAATTATATCTATCTGAGTGTTGTTAGCAAATAACTAGAGCCTATAGGCTTTGGGATGTAATCTACTACTGGATCTGCTCATCGTTTATAGTAAAAGATTGTTTATATTAGTGGATCATTCTGTTCCTTGATATTTACGAAATTCAGGGAATATCGCAAATATGGAGATGAGAAGCTCTAGAAAGATAGAATCATCACAAGGGACCAAACTAGAATGTCTACAAAAGATAGACCGAAGTGTCGGGTAATGAGCCTAAGCCCCTACATACACTGAATATGTTTCTCGAACTTGATCTCCATCCTGTCATATTGGCCCAATATAATTCTATCGGGTTATGTAACTTTGTTGCCAACGCAACTACGCGCACATACAATGCCATGTCCGTTTACAACAGGTGCTGGAAAATAATTATCTTTTGTCAGCGATTGTCTATAAATTTCGGCCAACCACTTGTCGAGGCCTATAGTAAAGGCGAAATCTCCATTATGACGATGCTGTATTAGCATAGGAATAAAAGACAGCCTATATAGCATCTGAACATAGACCAGTGGATTATGAATACTGGATAGATTAATAATTTTGCTTTGAAGTTTTTTGATCATCATGACGGAGGTCATTAGCACACGAAGAGAGTTATCCGGTGCGAAGGTGGTTGCTGTGTCGTATAAAAAGTGGCCTGACTTGGTCTCATATGTCGAAATTGTCAGGTTTCGATCGGGTTCCAGATGAAATATACAACTTTTGGCTTAAAAAAAAGGAGGAGTGGATTTATCATAGCGAATTTTGGGTGTATGAATACGGATGGATTTCGGTTTACCAATTCAGGACAACAGGTTTCACCTCCCATCCAGCTGAAGTGTAATAATGCAGCGAGATCATGTGTCTCATTTTATACATTCATGCATGCGCAGATATCCAGTGAGAGTAATCGAGTCAAGGCCTTGTTTGAGAGAAAT